>JARKIA010000491.1:0-70567 GCA_029289565.1 Mycena galericulata
TCTACTCCCTCTCTTTCGTTTTTGCATTTTCCGCTCAACGATAACTGTTATCTGCCCTTCAAAACTGTCGCATGTATCGCCTCCTCCACTCCCAAGTTCTTCCACTCTTGAAATGGTCAGACTTTGCTTTTCCGTGCACAACTGATAAATTAAATTCAAAGTGACTCGGACTTAGAGTCTGCCCCAAGTCTGCCCGGTCTTCCCCAGTCAACGACTCACATCTAATTGATCAGCTTGCTGCTACTTTTGACCAGGTACATATCCTTCATGAGTTGCCCTGAACTAATCGGTTTTCAAGACTCCGCCAGGGGTGAGTTGTATCTTTTGAACATCCTTTCGACTTCCTCTAGCCCCGTTGCTGACTTGTCCCCCAATTAGAATTCACATGCCCTTCCAGCGACTATGTGAGTGTATTAAACTCGATATATATCCGTGCACACATTTAAAGTCATCTTTGATACCAAATCTCCTAAGTACCTCAAGGCGAATATATATCTATTTCAAGAAACTAGACAATATGGATCACCCACGAGAAGGGTATGTCTTTTCCGTTTCCCCTTCGATGACTGTCTGAATATTTAGTGGTGCAGAACTGCCGCCACTCAAATTCTTTGATTATGTCCAGATTCCATATTAGGCCTCGACCTAGGTTCGACTTCAATTTCCTCCAGAAAGGCTCTCAATTTTTGATTCATTCGCTCGTCCTTCTTTCTAACTTTAAATCGGTCAGTATCCTGACCACGCGTATGTTCAAGGTCGAATAACCTTCAACTCGGACCGTTAAACGGCTAAGCAGGTATCTAAATGTTCCATTTTATATCATTTCGGCCACTGATTTATGGCTTCAACTTCTGCCTCCCGTTTGCGCTTCAACTCGATCTGGCCGCTGTTCGAAATGCGGCGCGATGCGACGAAGGAGCCGATGCAGATCGTTGACGCGTATTTAGCGCCGATTATGAAGAAGGCGGCGGCGGCCGTACATGAAAATGAGGGCCGGAAAGGGTCGAAAGTGAAGGCGGAAGAGGTCGAGACGTTGTTGGATGAGCTCTTGAACCTGACTTCGGGTGTGTCGATGCAAGCTATAATCCATTTTTATACAGTACATGATGATTACACTAGTCCTAGTCCCAACAAAATACCCACAACGCGCAGAACAATTCCCTTCGTACGCGCCTCCCGTGCCCCATTGATGCTGCTGCTGCCCCATCTCCACCCCCCATACCACCACCTGTCATCGCATTCATACCACCCCCGGCTATCGCGTTCATCCCATCGCTCATCGCGCCCATATTCATCCCCTCGCCCATCCCGTCGTCCCAGACGCATCCATGCCGTACTGGCTCTGGTCGCCCCACCCGCGCGGCCCATGGCTCATTGTATTCCATATTCCATACACATCCGATCGATATCATCGGACCCCCCCCCCATTTGGCGCAATGCCGACAGGCTGAACGATGCCCAGGTCTGGATGTTCTTGTCGACTACCGGCTCTGCATCGAATTCGAATTCCGCTGCGGGTGCGAATTCGAGTGCGAGTGCGGGGGCAAGTGGTAGACGACAACGCACGCGACGCGACCCGGGACTGCGGCGCGTTGGCGTGCGAGTGCGAGTCGGGTGTGCACACGAATCTGGGCTCGGACACCGGATGTGTGCTCGCGGCGACCCGGGCGTCAAGTCGGCGGTCCCCGTGTCCTGTACTACTTGTGTACATACATACTGGATGACGGATTCGAGGATAGCGCGGCGGGAGGAATAGGGCACAGGTAATAAAGATTTGGAGTAGAGAAATAGTGGGTCAAAGAAGACGAGGCCAAGATGGCGGTCGTCCGAAACATCAGTCATCAGGGAAGCTTGTGAATAGCTAAATTTGTGGTCAAATTAGAGGATCGGGAACGAGCATACAAACTGACTTGTCAATGGGACTATGTATCATCTTGGACAGTATTGTGTCGCGGGCCAACAGCTATATGCTCGACCAGACTACGAATTCTCCAGAACTCTACACACAAAGGTGAACGTTAAGAAAGGCGAACGTTAAGATACCGGTGCAGCACAAGTACAGACCATCGATTTTGCCTTCGTGCCACGCGACCATCAAGGATTACATGGCTTCTGACTTGACAAAGGGCTTACCGTATTAAACCGTGGATGCCGTGCCGATCCAAAGCAGAATCCCTTTTGCTCTTCCTGAATGTCGTTATGCGAGAGTCGCCGTCGGCCAGGATCTCAACATGGATCTGGGCACGTTCGCCATCTTACTTGGTCACTGCCCAGATTTCATGCGAAGTCCTGAGCATCTCGAGAGTATGGAGACAACTTTAAGTTCCGTCGGTAATATCCATCGAGAAGGAAAAAGCCGTAGCTACCTCGATGGGAGTTCCTATTCTAGGCATACTGGTATTGGTAATACCAGTCTCAAATGCAGCCGAGGCATCGTCAAGCCCAGACTGGACCCGATAGATTGCGAGCATCCGACTTCTTGGGTCCCAAGCATTCATGGCATCCTCCTGGATATAAAAAGGTGAAGAAGGGAAGTAAATAATGGACGCGGTAAAAAACTTTGGTCAGATGAGTGAGTGACCGCGACAGAGTTGAACTCCTTGAGCGCCACTGTATAGTGGGTTTCATTCAGAGGATATAGTAATGGTCGAAGATCTTTCAGGATTATGTGAGTCAAAAAAGACGCGTCCAAAGGCGCCAGGGAGTGGGATAGCTCCCGTATGATCTTGTTTTGTAACGGCGGGTGGCATTGGGGTGCTTGACCCGGACAGAAACATGAGAGAATCCGGAATGGGCCGCGAGTTCGTTAAGCAGATCATGAACGCCAGCGATAGTAAGAGGGCCGACATAGTCTGAAGAACTTTCAAAACTTCCTCGCCCAAACACCCTGTAGAACCGTCAGTCCCCCAGTGACGTAGATGTTTCGCTTTTGCTGGGATCCTAAAACAGTCTGTAAGTGCACGCCAGCCTGGCCTCCTGCATATCATATCTCCGCCGTGCATCCTCTTCAGGAAACAACAGGCGAAATACAATGGCAGTAGTCTCCTGTAGTAGGAAGGCAAATTAGCTCCGGAGGCGGGCAATCCATTTCCTCAAGATATCAAGCGCAGGATATGAAGCAGCGTGTTTGTCGCGTCGCGTTCACGTCTTCCGGGGACGACTGTGTTAAGAGATTTCGCGGAGGAGTGACACAAAACTGCTCAAGTTAGTTCAGAAACGATCGGTGCAACATATATCGAACAAACAAGGAGGATGGCACGCCCTGTGGCGACTGAGACATTGTGGACAGCATATCATCGAGAGCACATGGTGGTTCAGAAGCAGGCGCGACGCGCACAAATCGGGTATGTGACCATGACTCGGCTGGGTATCCCGGTCCGTCCGTAAATACAAGCTGACTGCCCCGCCAATAAATGCCCAGGGAGAGTTAAGGGTAAAAGAGAGAGGCGGTCAGAAGTATGGCAAGTCTGAAAAGCACGAAGAAATTATGACATGAATGTTACCGGAAGGACGTGAGATAGTAAAAGATGGAAGATGTGAAAACATAAGTCTGTGGACAGGTAAGCATGGTAGGGAGGGCGGAATGGGTCAACGTGCCAGTCAGGACTTTTGGTAATCCTTTTCAGTCATAATCATCCTCTCCGTTCGCATCGCTTCAACATGACCGCTCTGCAGGTCCAAAGAACTGCCGTTGATGGTAACACCATTTTCGACTCGTAGGTCGTTTGGCGGTGTACCTGGCCGTGAGGACGCCACCCCTGAGGATGTCGCTGTGGCGGTGGAGATGAGTTGATTGTGGGGGGAGATACGATCTTCGTTGCATTTTCTTGAAGTCATAGGACATAAACCTGAGTCGCGTGTGAAGCAATGCGCTGATACAATGGAGTCTCCGGGGAGAAATTCTTCGACTGGTTTTGCGGGTCTTGGCTTTTAGCGGGTTGTCCTCTAAAAGGAGCTCCTCCAACTCGTGCGATGCGTCAAAGTTGGCCTTCTTGGCCTAATATAATGCGTCAGTTTGGACATGAGAACGGGGCGGCTCAAACGTGCATCAGGGACGAATGGCGGCGTCTGCTCGCTTGCAGCCAAAACGTCGAGATCCAGTAACTAGTAAGATAGCAATGAGTCTGGGTGCGAAGCAATATATGTAAAAGGGTCGTACCCCTTTCAGAATTTGCATCCCATGCTGGCTGCACTTCTTCTCCGCATTTTCCGGCCATTTAAGTGGGTTCTTCGTTATGCTGTACCTAAGGTCGCTGTTCGTTCCTCCACGGAACGGCCGGCGCCAAAAGATGAATTTGTATGCGCAAACGCCCAGCGACCACCAATCGATGTTATAGCGCTCGGCCAAGATTCTGGGTAGGTTCTGATCAGCAGCGAGGTTCGGCGTTACGAAAGTAGACGTACTCTGGTGCCATGTATGCCATGGACCCGGCGACGCCCATTAATCGGCGTTCTGTGAATTTGAGACCAATGTTGAATGGGAGTTCCGCCGCTCATCCAGAAGGATGTTGTCGGGCTTGAGATCCCTGCAGACGAGTAAGGGATACTGCGGGCAGGGCCGGGAGAAATGGCGACTGACCGATCCATGATGTTAGTTTCATGCAAGAACTGGACAAGCAGAAGACAGTTGGGCGACGTAGAACCGGACGACTTCCTCGTCCAAGGAGCCGAGACGTTCTAAAAGGACTTGGGGCTGTCACAACTTGTGGATAGAAACGAGACTAGGAGAGGGCTCACACCGCAGGTCGCCGCCCAACATGAGATCCAATTACAAAGAAGCAGTTTTCAGTCGTAGCGCAGATTGACGATAAGTAGGGCGAGAAAGATTTGAGGGCCCTAGCCGAACTACCCATGATAAGGTAAGAAACCGCATATTCAATGCGTGCGCGAGATGCGCTTGTTAGCTGTGTTAGCCTGTAACCATCTCGCTCTGCCCATGGTTATTTAACTCCTGTAGTAGTTAGGTTTGTCAATGAAATTGACCTGCCGCAGGGCGGTGTTGAACCTCGAATTTATTTGAGGTTCAAAGCTGCCATTTTGTGGTCAGTCAAATTCAGTACACCTGATATACGATGGTCTGAGGGAATAGCAATAAGGGACCAAAGCATACCAGGCGTCAGCAAATGAATCAATAAATAGGGACGGTGGGTGGGGCTTAAAATTTTCTGGTTCCTCCGTACCGAACGAAGGAGGTGAGCGCGACGAGCAGAAGAAGTCGTCGCGCACGGACCACGGTCTGTTATTTTTACCGTCACGTGTACGCGACCCGACGCGACTCGTACGGTATGATAAATTACAACCGAGGTCAGAATCTCGTTCGTAACTTTCCTTATCTTTCGTTTACTCTAGCCGTTCGCAAGCTCACGTAGATCCAACTAGCAATAAGGTAAGAAACCGCATATTCAATGCGTGCGCGAGATGCGCTTGTTAGCTGTGTTAGCCTGTAACCATCTCGCTCTGCCCATGGTTATTTAACTCCTGTAGTAGTTAGGTTTGTCAATGAAATTGACCTGCCGCAGGGCGGTGTTGAACCTCGAATTTATTTGAGGTTCAAAGCTGCCATTTTGTGGTCAGTCAAATTCAGTACACCTGATATACGATGGTCTGAGGGAATAGCAATAAGGGACCAAAGCATACCACACGGAGCATAGCTCCCAGAGCACCGCTCGCTGAAGGGTCCTGCAAATGGTAGGCCCGAAACCCCACAAGGAGCTCCGCGAAGTTCTGGAAAGGTTGTATTATGTACTAAAATGAATGTCTAGATCTTGTATATCACTATTAATTCCCTGTGACTGGGCAAATGCCTTGATCTGTGCGTCCCAGGCCTTAGTAATTGCCAGGGGAATGACATGCTCGAGGCGCCGCCAGTAGATGAGGAAGCACAATGATGTCCAGCCGCCTACTTTCATCACAGTTTCCGGTGCGACCCCAGCGAGTAGTAGCATGAGTGAGCCACCGATGCGGTAGCTATGTCCGAAGACATTCTCCAGTGCCCGCGCTTTGAATATGGCGGCGGAGAAATCCAGGAATTCTTGCTTGGGCAGGGGAATCCACTTCGAGTCCTCGCGGAACGAGAACATCGGAGTGTCACGATCGGGAGAGTGATTGAGGCGGACGTGATTGTCCATCGCCCAAACCGGGCAGAGATCATCACCGGTTTCTGTCAGAATGCACTCGCCACCAGCCGTACCGGTCGTCTTCGTCCAGGGAAGATGGAAAGCGATGACAACACGATGATTTACCGTGTTCCGAGAAGTTCTCGTGGACCTTGTCACATTGTGAATTGGGTTAAACTTTTTAAAAGAGGCAATGAGGATCTCTCCAAGACGACGGCATCCCCAGAATGCGGCAAGAGCTGCAGCCCAGATAGCTGCATCTCGCGGAATGGTGAGGTCCAAGCATGAGCGCAACGCGCGAAGATGCTCCTCGGTGATCGGGCCTCGAGGAAGACGGCGGAAGACCTCGCCCTTCTTGTCCGCCGCCTTAATCAGATTGAGCATCCAGCCATCACGACCGTGCCAATCAGCATCGTTGAATATATGCCAGAGCCGCAAGCCGCTCAGCCAGTTGCGGATGGCATTTCCCGTGCACGTTCCGCTGCTGTCAGCTACGAAAGCGCCCAATAAGATTTCGGAGGCAGGCATACGCCGCCCTTCTGGAATGCCCTCTCGATCGCAAAACTGGTTAAAACGCAGCAGCCCTGCGCCGTAAGCCTGTCGTGTCTCATCGACAGTTGACGACAGCATCTCTGATAACATATTGGCTTGTAGCCGAACTGAAACTTCGGAATCCCGGTGTTGTTGCGCAATGAGAGAGTGAGGCGTTGTCCATAGAAGGATCCGACGGTCAGCCGCTACATGTGGACGGTAGGGACTAGGTATAATCTCGTTCCCTTTCCTTGGTGCTCTGGGTTTTTTAGGGGGTAGTGACAGCGCAGCTGCGAACCGGACGTCCATCATCTTGTCCTGATCTGAAGCGGCGGGTAGCAACGAGGAGACTCGGATGGGAATATTATTGGTGAAAGGGACGTCGGATCGTCCAGCAAGAGAGTCATAAAATAAGGAATTGGGGTCAACAATATCAGTCTGAGGCGGCCGGGAAGGGTTGGGAACAACACACAGCATTGAAGAGGAAGTATTTGAATGAATGATAGGGGAGCCGGGTGCGGGTCCTTTCCAGATGAATTGGTCGAAATCCGCATTGAGAGAGTCCGGAGAGTGTCTCGGGAGAGGAGAGAGAGATGGACTGGGTCGGGAGAGGGGAATTATGGAACTTGACTGGCGCGGAGAAACTTCTTTCCAGATAAAGAAGTCAAAGTCAATATCCGCGGGCTCACGGGAGTCCGCTGTGTTAAATCTATTATCCGTCGGCATCACGGAGGCATGATATGAGCTCAGAAGGGAGCGGGAATGATCGCACAAGGCGACGGTAGTGGGTGGGACCCGATTCTCCGCGTGAGATCGGGTCCGCAGGGTTGAGGGAAGATTCTATATATATTATATCGGGGACGATGAGGTGCTGAGCTAGCACCGCGTATGTGCGTCGTACACAGAGATTAAGCTCCGGATTTGGGCTACGGCCTTTGGTGTGTGCACCAATGGCGCCCTCGTTATCTGAATGGATGCGGAGATGCTTCTCTGAAATACCCAACTGCACTAAAAAATATACTAGGAGCTCGATGGCGACTGCCTCGAGCCAACAGATATCCCGATCGGGTATTTTCCAGCCGTCGACAAGCTGGAATGCGTAATAAAGCTGGCCGATAATGATTCCGATGCCCCAGTCAGTTGAGGCATCAACAAAGATATTGAGGTCCACTATGGGCCCGAGTGGACGGAGCTGACGGAAAACTCCTTCCTCGCTGAGCCGCTTTTTCCACCAATTGAGAGTATTAGTCACGGAATTCGAGGCGTGTCTGCGCGTGTAACTGTTACCGCCAAACTGTGCCATGAAGTTGGAGATTGGAGGAAGATGTGACCCTCCATCACGATACACAAAGCATATGTGGATGAGGGAGCCATGGATCTTCTGGATCTCGAGCAGAGAGAGGGGGTTTTTTCGCTCGATGCTCGCCAGGAGATCACATACCCGATTTAGAAACTTGAGCCGTTTCGGATCGGGAAGGGAAACACGGCGATGGACGAGGTCCCAGAAGAAACCTATGAACACCATGGTAAACTCGTAGGATGAGCCCGTCTTGGTGGGGTGCCATGGGATGCAGAGCTGCTGGATCAACGCCATGCAGGAGTTTCTGTCTAGCGAATAACGGAATGAGCCGTCAAGAAATGATCCCGACGGGGAAGGGAAACGGAGTGAGACCATATCGTCTTCGTACTTGTAAAACGACATGTTCTCCGAGCCAGCTGCGTGAGACCAGATCTCGACAGCAGCGTTGGCGATTTGGCCAGCGTTGCTGCTAGCCGGACGAGCACCAAATGGGTGTGTGTGGTCAATGTAGAATTTACCGTCGAGGCAGACCACAAGATACGGCTTATGGTCCGGCTGAACCGGACATGTGCGATGGAAAGCCTTGATGTCGAAGGCACAAGCCTGTGTGCCAATCGGCGCGGAAGCGACCTGCGACATGTCTATTAGCTCTGCGCTAATATCCATGGAATATAATATGAGCCAGTGCCCGGGCACTGGCGATAGGGAGGATGGGATGAGCGGGCGCCCGGGCGCCCGCTGATAGTAAATGTTGCCGACGGTGCCCGAGCACCGTCGTAGGAAAGGGTAGGTGTCCCGGCGCCCGAGCACCGGTAATCGGGGAGGGAATGGTGAAATGTCAGCGCCCAGGCGCTGACAACTGAGAAGCGGTAGACTGCCGGCACCCGGGTGCCGACATGGGGGAGGGACAAGAACCCATAAAGGTGATGATGTATGTGAAGACAGAAAGTGGACGAAGACCAAATTCTGCGTGGATGGAAGGAAATTGGACTTACTGCTTCTGCGACTCGAGATGCCATATCGAAACGAGTCGGAAAGTCATCTTTAGAGATAAAACTGTTCACAGAAGTCGTGCCCGACACGGGATCGTCTTTAGATAAGTTCCGGCAAACTCGTTTTTTGGGTGGTAACAGAAGACCTTGATCTTGAGTTGCGACGATGAATGGGGAGCAGTAGAAAGGCCCTCGCAATATCCGCTCGGTGTCCGACTCCGAGAAAGGTCCGGACATCCGATCGGCGTCTATCTCTGTATTAATATAGTCCATGACGACAGCTGGATCAGCGTCGACGGAAGGGTGATTTTTTATGATAATTGACTTGGTGAGTTTCGGGAGGTCGCCCAACGGGAAGCCATTGTTGAGATTATTGACAAGGAGGGGATATAGGTGTGAGAGATTATGTGTCTCGAGTAGTTCGTCGAAGGCAGCAGAGTTGTAGGGGTGAATTATACGTTCGTATATCTCGATGTCGGTAGGGTCGGAAAAGGGAGGCCGTGCTCGGTGGTGAATTAAGGAAGAGAAGTCCTTGTAGTGTAAGGCCGCATGGGAAGATAGGCAGTTAGAGGAAGGTCCCGGTTCAGAGATGACCAGTTCCGGGTGAACGGGAGCAGGCGATATTGAATGGAAGGGCCGGGTGGTCTCGACCACAGAAGCTGCATATATGGAGACGCCCCTTGGGATCGTGGGGACGTCTGCACCCCGACGGTAGATTGTAGTCGACGCAGATTCGCTGTGTTTGCGGCCCTCTGAATGGCTTGGCGGTCCAGAGCTCGCCGTTACGGTAGGAGCTGAAACACGGCTTCCCATCACCAAAAGTGACTGCCTCGATTGGGTGCTCGCGAAGCTTGTGAGGACCCGTGCAGCAGGCGCAAGCTGGACCGGATCGAAAGGAATCACGGTCCGGCGGGCTGCGAAAAGAGTCTCCGCCTCGGTCGCCACGAAAGGACGACCCGGGCGAGTCGTTGGTCTGCCTGGGAACTTTCGAAGGCCTGAGGTCTGGCTCCCGATCCAGCCTGCGTATCGGCGATGAGTACAGCTCCATAGCCTCTTTGGCATGTAGACGACCATCCACTTGTCGCGAGTAATAGCCTGCATCAAAGAGGTGACCTTTGAGGATATCGTGTCGGCCCTCCCTCTCGAAGGCGTACCAGACGCTATAATTCTCCTCGAACTTGGAATAGTTCATGAAGAATAAGCGATGCTTGTGGAACTCGCTAGCATGCGTCGGTTTTGCGGTCGGGCTGTCATCAAGTGGCCCACAGAGGAGAACAAGAGCCGATTCCAGATTGAGCGCAGCTTCCTGCCATTTTAAGGGTGTCAGGCAGGAGTGGGTGTTGTCCGAGCCCCATAGCATCTCCATCTTCAGTATGTCAAAGGTGAGAACCTTGTCAGGGTTAGGGAACTCGAGCGAGGGTTCTGGCCGCATGAGCTTGGTGTGAAGCTCGTGCAGGGAGTGCTGTGTCAGCAACAGGCGATCGTTGGTGAACCAGTTCAGCGGCGGGTAGAGCTTGTTTTGCAGGGAGTAGAGCATCGTATCCGCCACCACCACTGCGGTCTGCTGGCCAGGAACGCGCGTTATGGGGTTGACCAGGACCATGGAGCCGAGGAGAGGACGTGTTTTTGCCTTTTCGGGAGATTTACTGCCAACGAGCTCCAAGTGGGCCGCCCGACGGCGTCGCTGCCGGTCCACTTGCAGCCTTATAAAGACAGGGAGAGGGCCAACAGCGGCACAATACTGCTCCCCAAGTGTCATGTCCTCCATCTCATCGGATGTATATCCATATAAGGCTTTTAAAGGTGGCCCTACGTCCGCAGATCTGTCTCCGTCCCGGCAAAGCAAAGTGATATCTATGCTGGCCTCATTGAACAGCTCCATTCTAGCATTATGAGCGTTCCGAATTTTTAAGGTCCGGCCTTGGGGGTCCAGATGAGTCGGAAGGGTGATCCAGCCCTCAAAGTCAAAAGAGTCCGGAATGGGAGCAGGAATGCCCGCATACGGTAGGTTAGACATAGCCCAGTAGTAGTCTCCAAGATTTAAGCTTAAAATTTTCTGGTTCCTCCGTACCGAACGAAGGAGGTGAGCGCGACGAGCAGAAGAAGTCGTCGCGCACGGACCACGGTCTGTTATTTTTACCGTCACGTGTACGCGACCCGACGCGACTCGTACGGTATGATAAATTACAACCGAGGTCAGAATCTCGTTCGTAACTTTCCTTATCTTTCGTTTACTCTAGCCGTTCGCAAGCTCACGTAGATCCAACTAGCACATAGGTAGTTCGGCATCTCGGCGGCCAAGAGGCGAGCGATCACTCTCGATCAGACACAGACCTCATTGACAGGACCCCCAAATTGAGACATCTCGTGACTTTTCTTGACTTTCATTGACCTCAATCTTGAACTTTTTATTGCGAGTTCATACTGAGCCCGATAAGCCCAATATTTTGGCTACCCCCCCAATTGCGCGTATTATGCATACATCTGTGTCTTTGCATCATTATTTTCCGCCTCGTAACCATCCGAACCGAAGTTTGATGGATTCGGAGTTCTCCGAATGATCGATTGAGTAATAATCGCGACGCGACGCGTGTCCAAAGCTCGCTCTTTTCTCTTCCTCTTTCACGTCGTTCGCTACATGTATCATAACACTAATGCTGCTCGAAAAAACCCATCACCTCATCCGCGAGGACTCTTACTTTCCTTCGACCATGATCGTCCCGTCGAATTCGACGTAGAAATGCCTCCGCCGCCGTCGAGACCACCCGAGGACACAACTGGCCTTTAGATACTCCCCAAATGTCTCGGACACAATCTGCTCAGCAACAAGCTGGAGAACATCTGACTCATTCACGTCTTCCACCGATAGATACAACCAACTTGAATTTACATTTGCGAACGTTTGGTACCGATTCACGCGAGTCACCGCACTCTCCCATTCCATCTTTCCCCTCTCCTTCTTTTAATGAAGAGTATCTCAATCGCCATACCCCACCATCGCCGGCGGATTCATTTTTATGGTCCCGTAACCCGATACAATACACATCTACCGGCACTTCCACAAATGTATCGACAGCACATGCTGCACCGGAACACCCCTCCCTGCCTTTGACTCCCTCGGGCCAGCAAATCTATCATTTGTATCGCGAGGGACATGTCACTGGTCGCGCAAACGAACACCGAACGTGGGAGCTTCAATGCTACAAGTGCAAAGAGTGGGTTAATACTTCTCTTCCCGCCGTACGGGTCCTGGAGCAGCCCGGCCACTTCATCAACCTAGAATCACATATGCGAGGACGACGATGCGCAATGAGCGTTCGACCATCTCCACTTTCTCGCGCCCCTTCATTTTCCGCTGGTACCTCATACACACATACACCGGCCTCTTTTTCCCCCTCCTCATCGAATGGCTCCCTAACTCCATGGTCTCCGCATCCCTCAAGTATAAACTCGTTACATCAATGGTCTCCGGAAGCTAATTCTGACTCATTGCGCGCCACGGATACAAATGGTGAATATGACCGACTGTAAGTATTATCCTATCCGTGGTCTAAACCTGTGATATTGATCCAGTTTAGGCTGCCCCCTTTTTCTCCTCCTGCACCCGAATCGCAATTTGGACGCCCAGATGCGATGGACATCGATCGTCCGGGTTTTGGCGGTGCCTGTGCGGGGTTGGATCTAGAGTGGCCCGAGGACCTTTCTTTCCGCCTCACCTTTCCATTCCACCGCTGTAATATCCACGGCGACGAGGGTGATCTTCCTTTCGACATCGAGATCCACGATCGCGGACGGGTCGTTACGGTCTGGTCCAAACGGTGTAGGAAACAGCCCAACGCACATTCCCATCACTGCCACGAATGTGATGCTCTGCGTGGACGGCTTGAAGATTTGGCGCAGATTGCTCGAAAGGTACAAATTATAAGTTTCTGAGCCACAACCAGCTTCGCGAACTCTTGATGGAGCGAAACGAGGAACTAAACAAGCTTAAACTCGAGGTACATTTTGAGTTCGGTTTGCAGAATATTTTTGTTCGCAAATTAACTTGTTCATAGTGTTTAAATCTTGGACGACGGCTATCAACATTTGCGCGCAAGATGGATGACTTCGAGCGCCTGATTATGGCAATTGCGAACAACGACGTTCCGAGGATTCACGCCATAATCGAAACCGCCATGCGGAACGGCGCGAGCGTACGAACTATGGCTAACCGAATTTACGACGCGTTTGAAGGTCTGCACCATACTAAAGGGTTCACCGATTTTGAACGCGATTTGGGGATCTTGATCTATCGGCTGGGTGGTCGTTCCCTGTTATACGCGATGAACCACGCCCTCAACCTCCCTTCCCTCCGTACAATTTGCAACGCCGCCAAATTCATCAAAATTACCCCTACTATCGGTCCCATCTCGAAGGATGAAATTCGCGCCAACATCAAGAATGTTATGCTCGTTCCGCGTAGCGAGTCGAAGATCTCTCGCGCAGTTCGCAGCGGCGTCTCAATCAAGATGGACGAAACTGCCATCGAGGAGCAGGCCGTTTACTTTTCCCATGCTAATCAAGTTGGAGGACTCTGTCAAAAGCATTCGAGTGATATTCCTGGGATTTCGCCCCTCACCTTAGCGACGCACGACTCCGCCCTAAATATTGTGGACGCGCTGGGTCGGGGAGATGTTCATTTTGGGAAGGAACTGGCCTTTGTCGGTGCACAGTGCATCAACGAATCAACCCTCTATCCGCTTCTTTGCGCACCAACATGCAAACGAGAGACGTGGGAGGATATGGCGGCTCTATTCAGGATGATCCTAGATGTCTGGGACGAGGCCGCCAAGGCCGCTGTGGGAGAAATCTGGGATTTCTCGACCGATGGCGACCCTCTGCGTCGCAAGGCCGGCCATAATGTCTTCGTTCAAATCGAGCTAAAATCCGGCGACGCATTGTTTGTAGTTCTTTCCGGCCTTCCCGGCCTCAATCTCTTCACGGGTCCTTCCTTCATACTCATGACATTTGATTGGCGCCACATTTTGAAGCGTAAGTTGATTCGTTTCGGAATATCGGACTGTGCTGATAATATACGAAGGCCTTTGTACGCTCTTGCGGCACATTCTCGGTATTGCAATGGATAATGGTCGTATTGTGAACCCAATCTGTCTCAGCCGATGCTTGCTCCTGCTTCCAGGTCAAGATGAAGCATCTGTCGAACGTCTTTTGAACCCCGACGATCCACAACATGTCCCACGCAATCGATCTTCTCGAGGCTGTTGTCTCTCTCCGGAAGAATCGCGATATCGAGTTTACCGTACCAACGTCGGAAGTGGATGTCAACTCGGACCTGGATTCAATTGGGCTCTTCAGCTTCATGGTAGAAGCCCTGCTGAACGCGTTCATTGACCCCTCCGCATCGCTCACGGACCAAGTTCGCAACCTCAGCATCTACGCACATATGAGCTTCGTCCTTTTCCGCATTTTCAGGTTGAAGTTTATGTCCAACCAGCTCTACGGAGATTCTCAGACGATGGTCAAGAACATTATATTCACCATCGCAAAGCAACAGTTACTCGATCCGAACGGAGAAGTAAACGCCTATAATGACGGTACCGATCCCGTGGAACACCATTTCGGCTACACGCGGGAACTCGGCGGCCACAATTCAGCAATGAATTTCAAACAGGCCGTCGAACGGACTGGCTGGGCATGCGACATCCATGCTGTCCATGAGCGTAACCCAGGCTTACACGCAGGACACCGCAGGCGAAATATCACTAGGACAGAGATCAAGGATCACCTGAACGAACACAATTTTACAGGCGATTTAATTTCCGGCCACTGTGATCTTCCAGGGTCGTGGTGGGATGGTCGTATTGAGACCATGCGTATTTTCAAGTTGTACTCCCTTTTAACGCCAGAACAGTACGACATCCCTGCAATCTTAAAATCAAAACTCGGACTTGATTTCTTACGTCCCTTCGATGGAATAACCTACCCCGGCATCTCGGACGATGCAGATCGCTCTCTTCCTGCCGCGACCGCATCGTCGACGGTAAACAACATCTCGGAGCCGTCAACCAGTATCCCTCCAACCTCCATCACCCACCCATCTAGCTCCCGAATC
Organism: Mycena galericulata; assembly: GCA_029289565.1. Lineage (NCBI taxonomy): Eukaryota > Fungi > Basidiomycota > Agaricomycetes > Agaricales > Mycenaceae > Mycena > Mycena galericulata. Next base: position 15,052 of record JARKIA010000491.1, read on the forward strand.
CCCTGCGCTCCCGCTTCCTGCTGCAGCCGAGACCGAAGCAGATTTCATAGATGATATGCTTCCTGATCCAAACCTCCCCGCTATTTCTTTCGAAGAGGTCCTTCAAAGCGAGGAGTCGGAACCCCAAGTCTTGAAGCTCGAGCCGCGGCAAGGCGTTCGGCCAGAGGATTATCTGCGCGACGAGAGCGGAAAATTTGTCCATAAAGCGTCCATCTGCCGACTTGCCCTCAACAAAGAATTTGTTGCCAAATCCAAAAATCGCGGGCAACGCGCGATGGGCTTAGCGATCAAGAAAGTCCGCCCCTATACAGAGCCGAATGGGGCGCGAGCGCTCAGCGGTAGCATCACCGGATCGAGTTTCATCAATGTCGACCTTTTCATCACCCTCGTTCGCACTGTGACTAATATATCCCTGGCTTGTGCGCTCCACCGAGATCTCCGTCGACGGAAGGCGTATGCCGGACGTTAATATTGTTTCAATTAAAAACGCTAAAGCCAACATCAAGCTCACGGGCCAAATCTTGACGCTGAAGGCGGTCCAATCTCGTCCGGAAGATCTTTCGGCGGAGTCTGGTCAGGATCTCGATGGATCGGGATGGACTTGGTTATGGTTGGGATCCTATCTGATGGGGACAAGCATCATGAAAGGGACAAAGATTGCGACCGACGCGCCCCACATCCTCAGCATTCCTGGCCATCTCGTCGAGCCAATCAACCCGATGGCGGTAAATGCACATGATCGTCTTTCTGTTGCTGAGGTACAGCAAATTAATTCGACAGGCACTACGTGGGCCCTCGATGATGTTCTTTTACGCACCCTGATTGTTCAACTGTGGAAACGCGTCGAAGATACTCAAACTGGGCTTCGGGAGCTCCCTTGGATCAAAGAAGTGCTCAACGGATTTCCTTATTGTTGGACCACCGGTCGGTATTGTATATCTCGTGCATTGATTTATATCTTACTTGTTCTTCTTCGCAGGTATCCCAGCGCTTATATCCGAAGGCGGCACCACTATGCTCATCAGCGAGAAATCGTGTCCAAATTGGTGTCTTTATTGCTCCGAAGTGCCCGGTAATTGGCGCGGCCATATGGGAGGACATATCCTTCGGAAGATCAGAGGCGCGGGGGAAGTTGAGCGTGAGAAGAAGGACAAGAAGGCAGGGATCATAGAATCGTATCCAGAGGTTGGTGTGCTTTAATACGGCTCTACTCACATCCCTAATCATATTGCAGGTCGGCGAGCCCTATCCCTGTGGGTTTTGTGGTCGTTCGGGACAAACCGACTGCACTATCACCATGAAACCGAAAGGCGATGGCTTCGAAATTCACACGAAGTGCAGATACGCCGTTACATTCCAGTATGCTAGCGCCAACAAGGGCTCCGCAACTACGCCGTCGCGCAACATCCCTGTTATCTGTTACCTTTGCCCGAAACCCGACGGCCGTTACCCCACCTTCCCTGCTGTCTGGCGCTACAATATGGCTCAACATTTGCTAGACCAGCATTCAGAATACGCCTCACCTCTGCAACCGGAAGGAACCCCATTGCCCTTCAAGGTTTGGGAGAACGCGCGGGTAGACAAGGCAGAAGAAAAGGCGCTTGGCGTCGAGATATCACCCGAGTTCACCCAGTTTTCTGCGAGGGATGAGGCGGATATGCGAGGGGAGAAGCGTGCGCACACATCCAGTGCACAGAGCGGGGCAAAACGGGGTCGAAGCCGCGGCGCATAGACACTGAGCGTAAAGGTGTTACAAAAAATGATTGAAATTTACTACAGGAATTAGGGAGTTATGTGAATCTATTGCTTTTCCAGAACCTGAATCTCTTGGTGGAGTGGATCTGGAGTGGATGGCAGCGCTGCAGCGCCGCGCACTCAAAGTTGACTCAGACTTGGCCGATCACCCTTTTTGAGCTTTCGGATCACGGAACCGGTGGCTGTACCCCCCCCTGACAGCTGTCACCGACAAAGCGAGTCTGTGTCGGGAACTTTAGGATCGCTCGCCTCTTGTCGGCGGCAGAGAGAAGAGGTGGAAAGCTCGGAGCACCGGTCCGAATTTTGCCGCGCCTTCTCCTGCGTCCATCCACTTGTTTTCGGTTTCTTGCAATTCCTGGAGCTCATTTCTCATCGAAATCGCCTGAAGTAAAGTACGGCTGGGGGTCTTCAAGACGCCCTCTTGCCGCCTGTCTAACATCATACGCCGTCCGAGGCCGCGCGCGTCGTCGGCGTGGCGAGCATCATTTTGCCAAAATGAAAATGGGACCTGCTCGACGTAAGTCATCCATGTCTTGGCCAAATCTCCCGAACTGACACACCATTGTGGTCGTTAGAGTCCCCTGTCGCCTTTTTCAATGCGCTCCTGGCGCACCGACGCCGTGTCGACGTCGCCATGGCGAACTTGAGCGATAAATGGGCCCTGCAATGAACTAGAATGTAAGTCGTCCAATTTCTACTTAAATCCTTTGAACTAACATACTCCCGCGGAAGTCAGGATGCCCTTTTGCCCTCCGTCAAACGTCCCGGGACGTCCGAGGCCGCGCGCATCGAACATCAGCGCTCATTTCATCACAACGAGGTCCAGAGGGAAATGGATGTAAGCCATCCATTTTCTACTCAAATCCTATGAAATAATGTACCATCGTGATTCCTAGGACTCCATCTCGGCGTTTGTTATGCGTTTCGGGGCCTCCGAGGCCGCGCACGTGGTCGGCGGGGCGAACATCAGCGGAGATTTCGCCCAAATGAAAACCAGAGGGAAATGGATGTAAGTCATCTATTCCCTGCTCGAATCCCTTTAAAACTAACGTACGCCCGGGGTACTTAGTATGCCCTTTTGCCGTCCGTCAACTGTCCCGGGACTTCTTAGGCCGCGCGCGTCGTGGGCGCCGTGAACATCAGCGCTCGATTCACCAAAATGAGGTCCAGAGGGGAATGTATGTAAGTCATCATTTCCTGCTCAAATCCCTTGAAATAATGTACCATCATGATCCCTAAGACTCCATCTCGGCGTTCGTTATGCGTCTCGGGGGCTCCGAGGCCGCGCGCGTGGTCGGTGGTGCGAACATCAGCGGAACCTTTGCCCAAATGGGGTCCAGAGAGAAATGTATGTATGTGATCCATGTACTGCTCAAATCCGTCGAACTAACATATCCCTAGGACTCCATGCCGGCGGGCGTTATGCGTCTCGGGCCCTCTGAGGCCACGCACGATCGCAGACTTCGCTGACATAGGACCTAGGGCAAAATAGATGTAAGTCATCCGTTTTGGATAAATTTCTTATTCAAAACTGACACAGTTTTGTAGTTGTTGAAATGACATCCATCTTGCCGCTGGGAATGCGTCCTAGCTCCTCCGTCACCGCCCTCAGGGTCTCCATGCTGAATGGTTACACCTAAAAAGCCACCTGGAGAAAAATGGAGGTAAGTGATCCAGTCTTTCCCAAACCGCTTGAACTAACACATCCCTCTTGTCTCCAAGACGTTATCTGCCCGGTGCACCGCTGAACTCTACGCGCACGCCACCCCGAGGCACGATTTTTGCCTGGCCGGCCCGGCACATGCAGACTCGCGCAGCACGCGGAGGTGTATCGCTCTTCGCGCGAGCCGACTCGCGGGCCGTCTGTGCGCGCCGCTCTAAATCCGAGCCTCGAGTTTGCCCACACCGCATAGACGCACCTCGCCCAATCCGGGACGTGCAGGGTCCGTTCCTGCGCAGTACACGTCGACTTTGACGTCGGGCACCGGGCATTGGCACGGCTCGGGCAGATTCGACATGGACGTGGGCGGGACGAGGGACGCGACCCCGGACTCGACTCGAGGGCCGTGCGCACGTTGCAGTGTTCTCGCGGCACTTACCTCGGGGGAGGTGCTGAGGGGTGCATGTGCGATGCGCATCTCATCGCCATCGGTGTGTGCGTCCAGTTTAAGGACTGCCGCGCCGTTACAGGCATATAGTATGTACGTACAGCTGCATGTAATCATTTACCTCTTCAATTTAGATCTTTTCGCGCCATCTCTGAGACTCATAAGCATCAATCCAGGCGGTTTTGACCAAGGCAACTCACATGCAACTCCCAGATGCTGCTATTAAGTGAGAGAATGCAAATATTCATTTTGTCAATTTGGGTTCGGGTTAGTTCCCCCGTGCTCTACTCTTCTATTTTCAACATTAGTTTTCCCTGCTCATTCATCCTTTGTACTATTCCTGGCTGACCTCTCTCTACTTTCTGATTGCAGGACTGTGTGGACACATTGCATCAAGTGATAAGTCGCACAAATCTCGCATCGGCTCGCAGCCTCGCATCAACACCGCGCTTTTACTGTAATCCGAGCGTGCCCGGTCATGTGAAGTGGGGAACCATCAGCTTGCTTCAATACTTGAACCAAACAAAGCTGACCTTATCTCCCAAATTGCCTCTTGACCGTCTGTGGTTCTGCGCTGGTTCAGCTGGCTGCGTCCACATTCGGTGCTGAGTCTTAGCTTCCAGTTATGGTTCTGCGCTGGTCCAGCTGGCTGCGTCCATATCTGTTGCTGAGAAGGCTGCACAATTCTTGACCTCCCGCTCACCGTTCTGCGCTGGTCCAGCTGGCTGCGTCCGTGTTTGGTGCTGAGATGGTTGCATAATTCTTGGCCTCCGTTCACAGTTCTGCGCTGGTCCAGCTGGCTGCGTCTGTGTTCAGTGCTGGGACAGCCGCTCAATTCTCAGCCTCCACTCACAGGTTCTGCGCTGGTTCAGCTGGCTGCGTCCGTGTTTGGTGTTGAGACGCACAATTTTTGCCTCCGTTCATGGTTCTGCGCTGGTGCAGCTGGCTGCATCCGTGTTCGGTGCAGTGCAAAAGATGGGTGTTTGATTGGATTGCTGGTGCGTGTTCCTTTTTTTCTCTGAGATTTTTGAGCTCATTTGTTTTCTCCCATTGCTTTACCTATCCGCTCCTGTGCGCAGGCAGCGCAGTTGATCTCCTTTCCAGATCGAGTCGCTTCAAGGCCCCGGATTTGTTTCTCAATGCCATGAGAAACCATTTTGGGATTTAATACAAGTCATCGTGACGGTACTCGAAGGCGGTACTATTGCCCGACAGATTTCGACGACTACGACATCTGTTTAGTTCCGAGGCCAAAGCCAAACAAACGCTTTCTTTCCTTCTGGCGATCATCGACTCACGCAAGACAAAATCGAGCACTGGCGGCGATGCGGAGACTCGGATGTCGGTGGCGAGGGTGGCATGTCGAGGGCGTATGTATACGTCAAAGGGAAACTTCGCAGGCTCGCAACACTGGCAGGTAAACAGGTGCGCTACTATATTCTTCTCGTTTTTTTCTTCTTCTCAATCCTTTGCTGCTCCGGTAGTCAACGTACGCACGCGCGCATCTCCCAGCCGGTCCTTCTACTCCCATTACTCTTCCTAATCACCCTCCGTCGCTTCCGCAAGTTCTTCATCTGGATCGAGGGAGGACCTACCGTTCGGAATTCGTGTCGCCCCCCGAGTCACTGATGGACATCCCCGAAACCGAGCTGCGGCGCTGCCAAATCGACAAGGCGACGCATATCCTCGGCGAATCTGTCCCCATCGACCTCGTCTTCCTCATCTTCCAGCCCCGCCACCCGTTTGTGGAACCGTTCCCGGAACCCCCGCCCCGGCACTTGGCGGACAGCGGGTCAGCAGCCGCGCGAACTCTTAACCGAACGGCGAGGCGGGAAACTAGCACGCCGGGCGAGCCTCTCACTAGCGACATTCGCGTCCAAGCTCCGCCGCAGCGGCAGCTCGACACCCCACTCCCATGATTCGTCGCAGGACTCTTCCCACTCCCCCCCGTTGACTTCGAGCGACCATGGCCATAGCCACCACCCGCCGTCACCGCGGCTGCACGGACCCCGCCCGTCGCTCGCCAGCACATCCCCCATCACGTTCTCCTTCCCCTGCATAATGCGCGTCACGCACGCGGGTGCACACCCCACCGCCTCCTCCCTCAGGACTCGTCCTCGATCCACCGCCCGCCGCCCGCTGCCCGCCGCCCTCCGATGGCGGGTACGACGACGACAGCAAGGCGACGCCCGTGCGCGAGCACCCGTACATACATTCCTACTCCCACTCGGAGGTTGTCCTCCGCGCCTCGACCGGACTGTAGGCGTTGTGCACGCCTTGGCTCAATGTCGCCGACATCCCGCCATCCCAATATGCGTCCGACGCGAGGACCACTGCCCTCTTGGGCTAGCCCTGGTCACCGCCACAAAGCGGATGGAGGTTCCATCCCTGGTACTCCGCGTCCCGCGGCCGACACCCTCCGTCTCGCTGCGTGCCTTGTCGACGACGCTGGTGCAGCGATTCGAGAGCAGGGCCACCTCAGAGCACGAGCCAACCCAGCAATTCTTCGTCGGGAATGTTTCCTTTGAAGCCACCGAGGCCGACGTTCGTGACTCCGCTGCCGTCTTTGGCGAAGTCGAGAGTGTCCGCATGAGGGTGCTTTTTTCATTATTTTTTTCCCGAATCGTCTCTAATTTTCCCCCCTTCTTCTAGTCAACGCCGACGGATCGAGCAGCAGCTTTGGATATGTTCTACTTGCAGGCCAAGCGGGCGCAACGGCGATGTTTGAGGCGGGAGCCGACATTTTCGACCGGCCTCTACGCATTGACTACACCGCCCCATGCCCAGAGGGCGGTCGGACTACCGCCTCCCCTTGCGCCGTCCGCGTGCGGGCCGCTGCACCCCTCCGGCCCCCGTCATCTTTGCGGGCAACCCTCCTTCGGCACCGAAGAGGCTGACGTGCGCGAAAAAATTGAGCCCTTCGGCCCGAGACTGTGTTCGCCTGAACCGAATTTGCGGCGTCCTTTGGGACGGATATGGGCATAGGTATGCAATATCAGAAACAAACTTGAACAGAAAGCTAAAAAAAGTTGGCATAGTTGTCGTATTGGAAAACTCCTCGACCAGTATCATTCCTCGGAATGTCTCGAGATGCCCTGGATCGAGCCGTCATCAAATTCGGACTGCCGTCGACTTGTGTGGACAGGGTGAGTCGTAGATTTTCAATCTCGATGCTCACGGATTTTTTATTTTGAATCTCACAGAATTTAAGTGCGTTCTCGTGCCCCCGCACCTGTTGCTTCAACACGTCCAGCTACCGGTTCCGATTCCTTCATGCACTCAGATGGGACCTTCGCCGGCGCCCGGGAACAATTTCAGAGAGTCGTCTTCGCGCGTATCCTTCGCAAGCTCATCCGGACTTTCTTCAAGGTCCTCTGTACTCCCAGAACCTCCGCATCGGTGCCCGAGTCGATATCCACCGAGACGACGCCCTTCAAATTCCCTCAACTTCGTCGACAACTCCGAGCGCGCGAGGAATGCGATCTGCCACATATCATCCGGGATGCGTACGTAGCTGTAACGGCGCGTATCCGAGATTCCAGCCACGCCCACAGTGCATGTACCAGACCGCAGGATGCGTACGCGCAGCAGCAGCAGCAGCACAATGTGGAGTACGAGTACAACGGGGCGTACAGCGCGGACCTGTAGGTGGAGGGGATCTATACAGAACCGCCTTCGATGAGCTGCAAATCCTGGCATCCGTCTCGTACCTCTCACACACGGGCCGCACCCTGCGCCTCATCGCGCTCCTCCTGCCCACGAAGCCGCCCGCCAGGATCCTCGAGTTGGCGTGCAACCTCTCCCTCCCCGACGCCGCCCGCCCCGAGGATCCCGAGGGCACGTCGGCTGTGTGCGGGCCCGTCGTTGTCATGCGCTCCGTGTCGAGATCGGGGCGGGTGCTTCGGATGGCGTGCCTGTGTTTCTTTGTTTCTTTCTTCGAGCATGGGGATGTCCCTCGTTCACGGTCGCGTTCCGGCGAAACGCAGTCCGTGCGCAGTGGTGCGCTCTTTTCCTTTTCTATTCCCTGTCTCGTTCTTTCTTTCTCTCCTCCCTCTCCTCCCGTCTCATCCCATACTAACTAACCCCTCGTATCTCCAGACCCCTCCAACCGCCCCATGCCGCCCGCCTTCCCGCCCACCTCCCCCCCCCCCCACGCGTGCCTGCTCTCGTGGTTCCTCGATGCGCCTACGGTCCCCCTGCGGCCGTTCGTGCCCCCGCCTTCAACAACGCGCAATGGGGGTCGGTGCTCGCGCTCGCGCACGATATGCGCTGTTCACTCAGCCCCGAGGCGCACGTGTGCAGAGGGTCCATGAGCCCCGAGGCTGGCTACGTGCGTGCGGGGTCGATGGGCCCGGAGAGCTTTGTGCGCAGCGGGTCGACTTTGCGTACGTGCAGGAGACGGGCACACGCTGATGGCGGAGGATGAGGTGATTTACGCCCCACGTCGCGCGCCGCCGACAACGACAAAGACGACACCCCACACGGAGGGGAGCGAGGGGACGTTGCGCACGAGCGACACGAGCCCGGTGCTGTCGACATCGACGTGCGACAATGCCGAGCCTACCGCGGCACGGACGCATACCGAGTGCCGATTCAGAGTGGTTGCGAGGATCCAGCGGTTCCACATGTAATTTTTACCGCTTCATCAAGTTCTTGTACTTGTGCAGCTGTAAAGGACTGTATGTATCGAAGCATCTCGTTCATCGTTCATATATGCATAGCATGCGCTGAGAACTGACTGCAAACACTGTGTATCCTGAAACCCGGTTCTCGCAGAGTCCGAAGTGATGCGAGGAGATGCGAGCCGGGAATCAAAGATTTGTTTGGTTGCACAAACAAATCGACCACCTGCTTGCTGCCTTGTCCAAGCTTCTTCGTCTACGCCGCACACGAAAGATGCTCGAGCCTGAGGTGCGTCTCTCCTCTTCTTTTTTGCCGTATGTATGATTTACTTATTTAGTTCCGGATCCTCGGGTTGCCCTGTGACGACATCAGCAACGCTAATGCTTCTCGTCAACGCTGAAAGGCCAGAGTGGTGAAGATGAAGCCTAAGGATCGGACGAACCGGGACGCGATGGGGCGCCCAATTTTTGAGGCTTGGGAGCACAGTCTTGGGCGTTGCCGCCGCGTTCAGGGCGCTGCCCGCAAGCGAGGGCCCGGGACGCGTCGAGCTCGATGTCCCGTCGTTGCGAACGCGGCTGCTGAATGGTATATATACCCAAGAATATGCTACACGAGGTGCGTCTCTCCACTTTTTTCTCTTGCCTTTCTTGTTTTATATCTTATCTACTGCAGCTCCCCATTTTCCCGTGCTGGAGGAGGCTGCCGAGTACACGGTGGCCTGCATCAGAAGGAACAACTTGCCGCAGCCCGCATGCCCCTTCAGCACTAGCCTCGACGCCAAAAACATTGACTCTCCCAGCGCCCGCACCAGCGAGAGCGTTGTTGACGTCGTCACCGAGCAGGGCTGGCTCGTCCTCCCACGCCCATCTCCTTGTCGACGCTGGCCCCCGTACATCCTCTCTCTCTGCATCCGTGTTGTCGATGAGACCCTCCGCTGGATCGGCACGCCGAACGTCCACATTCTCCGCTTCCTCAACACCACATCCAGAACGGCGAAGCCCTGCCAGAGGGGACGTTCGTGCTGCCTGAAATGTTGAGATTCATCCTCGTCGCTGTATATCTCGCATCGCCCGCGGTGGTCGTAGATAAATAAAGCGCCCGCGGCCTTGCCGATACCCGACAACACGGACGCGGACACTGAACTTCCCACTGAACTTCCCCTGTCGAGTACAAGGGGCAACGACAAACACGCGCGACACCCTTCGCCGTACCGGCAGCTCCACGACGCGTGGCTGCAGCGTGCATTCTCAATGGTGAGCTATCTTCTCTCCTCTTGCTTGGTCCGGATCCGGAGCTCACGTATCATCGCAGCGTCAATAACACGGAATGGGACGGTAACGGGGCGGCGGCCTCCGACGCTGACGCTTGCGTGGCTGCCAGCGCCGATGCCGATGCCTGTGCCCCTCCCCCGCACCACCACCCCGCGAACAACCGCCCCGCGACGCTCGGCATGCGCGGCAGCAGCAGCAGCTCGTATGTCAGTGCACTCGAGGAGTCTTACACCGCGGCCTCGAATGCGCCTGGGAGTGCGGGTAACACTAGTATTGACAACAACAACCGGCGGGCGTACGACGACTTTGGGCTTTCGTCCCCCCTCGGCGACGACGAGTCAGACGAAACGACGAGCGGCCGTGGCGGCAGGGGAGCCACTACACGACACTGCTCGCGACGTACCCTGCGTGCGGGTATCGGGCGCGCGCGCAGTAGTATCACGGGTATGTGGGCCCCCCTTCTCCCTTGTCTGCCCGCCCCCCTCCCTGTGCATTATGCCCGTCCCCTCCATTCCCCTCCCCCCCCCTCCCCACCGTGCTCACTCACTTCGTCTTCCCCCCTCCTTGACCCCCCATGCTCACCAAATGCTCACTTTGTTTTTTCTCACCCCCACGTCCGCGACGTCAGCCGCGTCTGCAACGCCGTCGCGACGGGCGACCTCACTCAGAAGATCACCGTGCGCATGTAGAGCCAATCGCTCTCGACCCGACTCCGCACCGCCCTACACCGCCCTGTGCTTATACCACACTGTGCTTATACCACCACCACAACATCTTCTCTAGCCGACAACCGCCGCCCTCCCCTACGGTCCGTCCCGTTCCTCGTTGCGCGCCTCGCCGTGCACCTCGGTACTGTCGATGTCCACGTACGACAACGCCGAGCCCGCTGCCACATCCCGAGTTTTGATTCGAGGTGGTTGCAAGGCGGTTCTGCACGTATTTTTACCACTTGATGAGTTCTTGTACTTGTTAGCAGTTGCAAAGAATGTATGTATTGAAACATCATGTTCATATATGCATTCCAGGGTTGAGAACTTACTAAAACCCGTTGTCGCCGAGTCCGAAGTGGTGCGAGGTGATGCGAGTCTCGGGGATCTATTGTCCTCCCTCACCCTTCTTAACTTACTTGGACTAGTCAGAGCTGACATGGCATGGTAGAGGTTGATGGCATATCTAGTGCCTTGAATTATTGTATCTATGATATGCTGGAAGGCCGTTAAAATTCTTAGAAAGGGCATACAGTACTACAGTGCAATAAATTGCCTATTCAAGTATCTCAGAAGCACCATTTTATTTCCTTTTCTAGATTGTTTGGCTCAAGATCTGCGGACCATCTGCGGGGTCCGCAGATTTTGAATCTGCGGACCCCGCAGATGGTCCGCAGATCATACGGAGATTATCGATCTCCGGGTGATCTCCGGGCCCCGGAGATCATACGGAGATCGATGGAATATTTTAAATATTCTGGCTATCTACGGGCCCCGTAGATGGCCGGAATATATCACGGAGATTATCGATCTCCGTGCTATCTCCGGGCCATCTGCGGGGCCCGGATATCATAGCCTGCCCCCAGTGTCATCTACTAGACCACTGCTTGAAACGTATTTTGAGCAGCACAATCCCCACAATCCCGCGGTGTTCCCTCCATTCCACCTAACTGTCTGGCTGGGTGAGTACGGAGGTGGTGCGAGCAGCACGCGGCAGACTACGACGCACATTCCAGATTTCTTGGGTGTTGTTGTCCAAATCGCGGTTTAATGTGTCTATGGACAAGTTCATGGCCGAGACGTTCGAAGGAAAAAGTATGGACATATATCACATTGACAATGCTGTCCAACACCGTGCGAGGCCTCTCGCAGGCCCACCTGCGACATCTGTACAGAGCCTGTGTAATACCCGTGATGACGCATGCAAGTGCTGCGTGGTGGACTGGGAAGAAGTTACACGAGAAGCAGCTGGAAAGAGTACAGCGCCGCGCACTCCGCCTCATCTGCGCGGCCTTCCGCACGTCACCCATAAACGCGTTGGAGATCGAAGCCTCGATACCGCCCATACAGCTGGCAATGGATGCGGGGAACCGTCGCACTGCAATCCGGTTTAACAAGCTGAGTGAACACAGCCCGGTTATCCAACGTCTACCTGATGCTTGGAGAGGTCGCAGCACACCGGAGAAACCACCACCCCTACCGGTCCGGCCTCCAACTCGGAACAAGGCGGACATGCGCAAATCCACGCAGCTCGACCAGCTCGTGCGCCTTACGAGCCCAAACGACGAACGGATATGCCCATTCCTCACGCCACCATGGCGCCGCACGGCGGCATCGTATGCGGGACGCATTCGGATTACGAGCTCGAACGGAGCCGACAAAAAAGAGGCGGCAAAGGCACATAAGGAGAAGCTGAGTGAACTCTCGTCCTCATCAGACCACCTCGTGGTCTACACCGACGGATCGCTTCGACCCCTACACCGTGTTCGCAGGGTTGGGGCTGGGGTGGTAATCTACCACGAAGGCGCCGAAGTCCACGCACGCAGCATTGGACTCGGGAGCCGGGCGGAAGTTTATGACGCCGAGCTCGCGGGACTCCTATCCGGGGCCCGCAAAGCTATTAAGCTTGCCGTGGAGAAGAATATACGGCACATTCACTTGTTTACAGATGGTACATCCGCGATTACAACGATCTTCGACCCGAAGCCGCGCGCAGGTCAGCTATATGCTCACCGCTTCCACCGCAAGGTGTGCGCATTCCTGGACGGGGACCCCGGACGCTCTGTGGAAATCGCGTGGGCCCCAGGCCACTGTGATATAGTGGGGAACGAGAGGGCAGACGAACTGGCGAGAGCGGGTGTGGAGCTGGCGACAACCGCAAAGGGCTCGCTCTCGCACGCATTACGGAAGTCGAAGGAGAAGGTGCAAAAATCCTGGGTTAAGGAGTGGAAGGCGTCGCCAAAAACGGGGCGGTATGCGATGGCGAACCGCTTCCCGCCGTCGCTGAAGCCTACGGCACACTTCAAGTCACTCAAACGTGAAATCTTTGGTCGCGTTACTCAATGTCGGACTGGACATTGTTTCACAGGCGAGTATTATAGCAAATTCGTGCCATCCGAGGACGTTGACTGCCCATGCGGAGAGGTATTCCAGACACGCGAGCACCTGCTACGCGAGTGCCCTCTGTACGAGGACCAACGGCACATCCTGGAAGAGGTCTCAAGGGATGTTTCCCTGCCCGAAATACTGGGCACAAAAGAAGGCATTGTTGCCTTGGCCGAGTTCCTAGATAAGTCCGGAGCCTTCACCAAGTCAGGCAAACCACGCCGTCAACAAGAGTTACCTTCCTTTGAAGACGAACCCGAGCCCGCCGACTCCGACGGAGAGTCAGGCGACGACGAATAGACAGGCAGCGGGTCTGCAAGTACATCCGTTGGAATCACACTGCCACTCGGTCGCGCACGACCACGCCGCCAGACCGCTTCTTCTTCTTCCTCTATGTGTTATGTTATGATCTATGGTTATGGTACCGACACCCGACCCGCGTTAGCGCCTAGCCCTGGGCGCCTCCTGGCAAACTCCCTTCCACAACTTTACTATACAAACAGCCGCCAGCTCACATACACATACATTTACTTATTTATATTTGCTCACTGGTGGGGCACCGCGTCTTAGTAGTTAGTGTACTTGTTGCGGTATAGAAATGCAGATACAAAAAAAAAAAAAAAAAACATATATCACATGACTGTCACAACTGCGTTGTGTAGAGTGACCGTACGCGTCGCTTAAAAACACGGCAGCCTCAAGATATACTTTTGTCTTCGGACCACCACTATAAGTGTTCACTGAACCCGTCTCCCGAGGAGCGTCGGGGAGGGTGCATACAGTGTAACGACTGTATGCACGCATTGTGGACGGCAGAACATCCTTCTGCTGTCGGAGAACCTGTCTCCTACACGTTACAGGTCTTTTTTCCCTTCACTATAGGCCCTACTCGTGTCTGCCCTTCCGACCTGCGGACTGAGTCATTGTCACGGTCCTATCTCATGGCGACGGCCTTCGATCCAAACACGCGCATGCACACCGTCGTGGTCATCATCTCCCTCTTCCCTCATGCCGGCTTGTCGAACCCGGCACCCTGCCCATCCTCCATCGCGCTCGTCACCCGTTGGCTCGCGCCCCTTACACACCGACGACAAACCCTGGATATCCCGAGCTCGAGCGACCCTGCACCGCGCTCTCCAGAACACATGCAGCTCATTGACATAAAGCTCTCAAAGGCTGTAATCGGTGCGTCTTCACCCCTTTCGTTTCCTTCAATATCTCATGCTTTCCAGACGATACTGATGCCACAGCAATGAGCGTGCTGCTGCCTTGGACCATGCCTCGGTCTAGGACGACCTCGTGTCCTCACAGGCTTCCGCTTCCGGCAGCGCAAGCCCGACTGCAGATGCCGAGGCGACTCAATACCTCTCCTCAATGTCGCCATGTCAATTTTCAGCCCAGATTTCAATTGCCTCGAGAATGCCGGCGATAATTTTACTGAAACGAGTTGTGCAAACCATGTATCTTTTGTCCATTCCTGAAACTAATGCACTTTCGCGGTCGTTAGCACTTCGGTTCAATCTTTCCCTTGCTTTGTTAGCCTCCCTAGCCCACACGCATCGTTCGCATGGCCAACTTGAGCACCAAGTTTGCTGAAATAGGATGTGTGCATGTGGAGGGAATGGACGTAAGTAACTCATCCATTTCTCATCCAAATCGCCTGAACTAATGTACGCCCAGGGTCTTAGGATGCCCTCTTGCCGTCTGTGGAACATTACACGCCGTCCGATGCCGCGCGCGTCGTTGGCGTGGCCAACATCAACGGTCATTCTGCCAATATGGGACCTGGACCACATTCAATGTAAGTCATCCATTTCTTCGTCAAATCTCCTGAACTAACAAACGCTTATGGTCATTAGAGTTCCCCTTCGCCTTCCGCCGCTCCGACGCCGTGCAGGGCGATGTTGAGCAATAATCTTGCTGAAGTGGCCCTGCAGCCAACTGGATGTAAGTCATCCAGTTCCTGCTCAAATCCCTTGAACTAATGTACGGCCGGGGTACTTAGGATTCCCTTTTTCCGTCCATCAGACGTCCCAGGATGTCCGAGGCCGCGCACGTCGACGTGGCGAATATAAGAGCTCATTTTGTCAAAATGGGACCGGGTCCGCAATCGACGCAAGTCATCCATTTCAGGAGGCGCAGGTGCACCGCGTCGTGTTGAATCAGTATCTGTACAACAATATCATCTCAACGCTCGTCAAGGCGCGCAAGGGCGACTATGCGCTTGAGCTGTTTGAGCAGATGAAGCGTGGCAGCGCGGCCAAGTCGAGCTCAATCCTTACTGTGCGGTCATAGGCGCATGTGTGCGCGTTGGCGACATCCATTCGGCGGAGACCCTGTTTGCTGGGACGTCCACCGGATACCGCCCGCGTGTTCCCCCGTTCAACAGTGATGCATTTCTACACGACGACCAAGCCGAACCGCAAGGGTGCACTGTTTTCAGCTCCGTGCTGCGAACATTCCGCTGTTCTCTTCTTGTGATGTACTCGACCTTTTGAGTGTCGCATCTCCAGAATGAACGTTTGGAATCCCGACGACCTCTTGAAAGAAACAGGCCGACGCATACCTAAATGTATCCCGAGCCCCTCTGCGTCCTGCAACAATGACCCCCTGCCCCCTGTCCCCAGGTCGAAGCGATTTAATTCCCTTTTATTGGGTTGTAGCGTTTGTGGGCGCATCAATTTCGGTGAAGCGATTAGGAACACCTGTCCTACACGTCGGCTAAAATTCAAGCACGAGGCGCTGCTTTGCGTCCCGTAAACAAAGGTACAACACCCATTTTTTCTTCTATTCTAAATTGCGAACTCGAATCTGGCTACACGATCTCGAAGTGCCAGGTCCCGGCAGGCACAGGCAAGACCCGTATCCTGTACTGCGACTTCAGTGAAATCCCGCACGGCCAGGGCAACTACGATAAAATCGCGAGTTTGGAAATGGCTGAGGTGCGTCCTTTTCTTCCAATACTTCGCAACATCTGAAAAATACTAACATGTCACGTTCGTCTTTCCTTTCACAAACGTACTATCTAAGTCTTCTGGCCGAAGATGGCATTTTCGTATTCCAGGTAGCCGGGCTTAAGCGATCGACAGTTAAGCTGCTTTGATAATAAGCTCGCGTGATCCAACGAACTTATTGCGACTCCGTTATCGACTTACAGGCGAGAAAATTCGCGCTCTCGTGGATCTCATATCTCTTTCCATGCAACCACCACAACGGTCCATCGGTTTTTGTGTACGCTCCTATGATACGACCCGCGTCCCTCGTATCTGGTCTCGATATGATTCGGAATCAGAATCGGGACGCTGTACCCAGCATATTTGCATCGTTCTCGAGGCCTCCGAGAAACCTCACCAACTCTTGATGTCGAAATTTTGAAAATGCCAAGCCATGGGACTCGCGAACTTAAACGCACCGCGCAAGACCGCTGCTCCTGGTCCGGAATACGGAGGCGATCAGTCCAATAGAGTAAATCAACTTGTCTTCCGAGTCGGGTGTGCTCGTGTTTGACTTCCGAATGAACCGAAATTGATTAGGGTTGAAGCTGAAGTCCACCACCTATTTTTAAAAAAAGCAAGACATCCATATCGCACTCCCAAGGACTGCGTCAACTTTGACGATCAAGTTAAAAAAGCACATCAAGTTCAATGAAGAGGCGAGTTCTAAGAACCGGTTTAAGAGTTTTTTCCCCGTATGCATCTCCTTCAACTTTCAACCATGAACTTGATTTTCAAACGCTCTTCCCCGGATACCCCATTTCTGATGCGAGTTCCGAGTCTGCAGGATTTTTTGGCCACCTTTTTCTTCTGATACTGAGATTGAACCGCAATACTTACCGCAAACCTGGCGCTCGGTTTTTGGTACGCGTTGTCGAAGCATCACTCGGACGCGTTTATTTCTCAAACATGTTGCAATGTTCTCTGGCTCCCAGTTCCTCGCTCCAAGGCTTTTATCTTCACAACAGACAATCCGCGTCTGACCTGCGCCTTGATTGACTCATTTACAGAGAGCGCGTTGTTGCATATTTCGTGGGTTTCGCCAGTCATCTGCCTCGGATATCATACTGTACTTTCCATTCCCAGTCTCGGGTGATGTTCGCTGGTGTTTTCCTTCCCTCTGTGATGGCATGCAACTGTTTTCTATATGGATGCTACAGATCTTGGCCTCGCAAAGTGCATCTCACGTCGTACCCAACACCTTGCCAAAGTCCCGCACGCGCATTGAGGCTGCTCCGAATCCTAGCCGCACATGTCCCGCAGGCGCGAATTCGCACCCGGCGCAGTGTGTGCGGGTAGCGCGGAGACCTGCGAATGACATCAACCGGCGACGATTGCTTGTCGACAAATTGCGTGTGGCAGAGAACAGTACGCACGCACGCGCCCCAGTCGCCGCTGCCATATTCAATGAGAAACAGCACAAAGAACACGGTTCAAGGACACGCATTTTTTCAACTTACGACGCGGCGCATCACCCTGGGACACAAACTGGCACGATCCGCGGGACAAATTCGCGCTCGGCGCCGCGTGGCGGCTAGTGACCGAACTGCCGCAGCGCGCCGAGCACTTTTCCAGTTATGGTTTTTACCTCAGTGCCTATTCTTCATCCTTAAGAGCGTCGGACCTCTTCAGTAGACCCACAAGTGATGTACCAAAGTGCGAGTTAGAACCGGCTTACCTGTCTTTGAGCCAGAGGTCCGGTAAATCCACTTGATTCGCCGTCAAGCTAATTCTGAAGTCGGGACACCCTTTACTTGTTCAGACGGCCGGCTGGGGACTGGTTGGTTCAATTCAGAGAATGAATACAAGGTGTGTCGAGTGCGGGGTACTATATATTCTATCATTGGGCATAATCTGTTCCATTCGAGTGTTATCCTCTTCCTTCGCGTTATCTTGGTTAATGTTCCTCTGTTTCCTGACTATTTTGACATGCAGCCGGCGAAGTGGTCCAAATAGGCCATCCGTGTACATATTTGCTCTTTTTTTGCTCCGTTCTTTCTCCTTCCCCGCCCGTTTCTCTTCACTGAGTCTTGTTTTTTCTTGGGTCTATATTTTTTTTTTCGAAAAACGGTTAATATTGATCCGAACCTTGGTTCGCCCTTAGAACGCGATGCGGAATCTTTGGCTATCGCCTTTTCTTGAAGTAAAGGGTGTGTATCCTTCGATTCCATTCGACGCGTGCACGGAGAGCGGGTTGGGATCGAATGTGCGGTGATCAAAAGACGAGCGTCGTAATCTCATCTGTATGCGCAACAGTGGAGTTTGCTGGACCGCGAGCTGTGCTTGCCTTCCTATTGATGGTTCTCCGCTGCGCCACTGTGCGTGGTGATACCCCGCTCCCTTTTCCCGGCATGACAAACTCCTCCCATCCTTCCTTTGCACAACGACAACGGAAAAACTCCTGAGCTGCCTGCTCCTTACGAGCCACGCGATGGCATGGTCGATCGCACGCGAATAGGCGAACGGCGGGTGCGCGAGGGAGGCTTTAGTCCGGCGGAAGATAGATAAAAGAATAGCCAAACTTGCCTTAGGCTCTCCAACTACAGCCCGCAACAGATGCTTCAGTCGCCCTCCTAGATTCCCCGCGGGAGTATGGTTCAACATGGAAGAGGAGAGCAACGGAGCAAAATTTTGTTTATTAAATTATTTGTGCAACATCGTGCACATCACCGGATTTTAGCCGAACGCGCCAGCTCTGGCACGCTCAAAATGAATGTTGATATAATTCTGGGCAGGCCAAAGTACATACTGATGGCTGTAAGTGAGTTTATCGATAAATCTTCTTCCGAATTGCGGGTCCTCCACTGATGCGAGATCAAGGTGAGATACAAGGGAGGTACGGATAGAACTTACCTGATGCACGCAAGACAACCGTTGAAAATATACGGTGGGCCCTCCTTCTCAACGCGCATGCGCTCCTTCTTCGGCTTGTACCGTTTCCCTGTATGTAGCAATAAGCCAGTAGAAACTAAAAGAATAAAAACGACATTTACCTCATCAGTAAGACCACATTTTACTTGTCGGCTTGTCGGCTTTTTTCACTTGTTGCAAAAAAATAAAAGCACAGAAATGATGCTTGGGTGTCAATGCACGCACTGAAAAAAATTATTATTTTCCGAACTTGTCGTTTTTTTGACATAGCTTGCGAGCTTGTCAGCTTGTCAGCTTTTTGAGCCCGTACAAGCTTGTACAAGCACCGGCAAGTAAAGTGTAAGAAGGCCGATGCTTTGAGCTTGAGCGCAAGCATAGTTCGTGATCAGTCGGAGCCTGGGGGAACACACCGAGCCTATCTTTCGAGCCTGGAGCCTGCCTTCAGCGCTGATACTCTCGGAGACCGCCCCGCCAGAATTTTCCTTGGCCAAATTGTTGGAAGGGCCACGATGCCGCCGCCGGAGCATCGCAGGGTGGCTCCCGGCATGCAAAGACACGGACGGCGGCCTATGCATCTGCATCGACTGGCATCGAAAATTCCTCCGCGTTATTGTCCTTCTCGATCTTCAGTCCATCTCGTACTAGATGACGGTCGAGGAGGCTTTCACGATCTGGTCGAGTCTGCAGACTTCGAGGCGGTCGGCCTTGGTGTAGTAGATACTCCCCGGGAAGTTGAGTATCTTGGCGTTGGAGGTGACAAGCCGAGCGTCGTGCTAGAACAGGGTTTAGTTGTTTGGGCTTCAGTGCAAGTGATCTAGGGCGTACCGCAAAGTCTTCCAAGGAGCGACACTGTACGCGCTGGACCTTCGTGGTCATTCCCAGGTCCATGGAACGCCTAACGAGGTCAGAGAGAGTATCCCGGGACCTGAGCCGGGTTCACTGGTTTCAGAACAAAGGCATAGTCGTACTTCCTGCAGAAGTTTGCTTATTATAAGTCGTCGCGAAAATCAAGAAGCAGACGTACTTTTTCAGTTTGTACAATGGGCCTGCATGAGACTGCTGAGCACTTCCTTTAGTGGTTTCAGCTTGACTGGCCGCGAGATCTTCTGAGACGTCGAGGACTCCGAATATGCGAACGGCCGCTTGGATTTCAATTTCGAACTGGATTTTTTCGCAGATTTTTTCAGATCCTTGATGGAACTAAGCCCTGGAGTCGGCTGGCATAGTGGAGATGACCTTGACTTTCAGAATTAACATGTATTAAAGAATCGTCTAAGTATTCCGCGCCAAAGATCACGTTTCCGAGGGGTTTTTGACAGATTTTGTTGAGTATAGGGCACAGACACATCGATTATTCAAAACGACAAGAAAAACAAGAAGAGCAGACACAGCTTGAACTGCGAGTGAGCGAGGAGGAGCGAGTGATGCGAAGTGATGCAAGTCGGGTATCAAATATTTATTTGGTTGCACAAACAAATCGACCCCTCCCCTCTGTATCCCATGCGATCATTCAAAGTTCAAGTCCACACCCGTCGTGCCGTGGGCGGCGATCGCGCACAACCTCGCCGACTCCTCCCCATCCAACTCGCCGAACGCTGCGCCCCAACTACATGTATCATCTGCAGCGCTCCGGCGCAAAGAACCGCTCTGTTGCCGCCGCCGCTGTTTCACCTTCGACAAGGACAACGGGTGCGAGGAGGAAGAACTCGGTGGCTTCGACTACCTCCCCAGCAATAGCGGCTTCCGGTCATTCGATGACGACACAATTTGCAGGTGCGTTTGTCCTCTTCCCTAGTTTTCCGCGCTGACAAAATATTTTCTTTCAGTCCTCCGACTTTTTTGTGCGCGATGTTCCGGTAGGCGGCACACTCGAGTCCTGTGGCTTGCGGGCCTGTGGATTTGTAATCGGGCCGAGCACGAGGTCGGTAAAATAATTGATTTTGGTGCAGGCAAGGGGCTGCATCCTTTCGCGCACCGCCCGAATTTCCCTGCTTACCGCGGCGCTCGACGTGTTCCCCGCCTCGAGCGTGGGTATGCCGCTACAGTTCCCAGTTCGCCGCGCATCTGGAGCACGAGGTCGAGGTCGAGGTGCGTGGTTTGCGTCTTTTTTTCACCCCTTTTCACTCCACCGTTTCCACGCGCGTCTTCCTTTTCACCTTCCACATTTCGCCTTCGGCCTCTCACTTTTTTTTTCTTCTTGCGTTCGTAAGGCACCCGACATCATTCTATATTTGCGTTCTATTTACAGTATTCTCTTTCCTTCATTGAATATCTGCCTCCCCCCTTCCCTCACTCTTATCTTTGATGCGTTCCCGTCACTGACTCTCTGCAGACCCCGCCTTCATCGAGGACGAATACGACGAAACGGGTCCCGAGGCGCTCACCGCGGATGGAGCGGAGGAAAGTGAAGAGGGCGTCGAGCAGCGCGCCAACAGCGAAACGGATGTGGCGGAGCCGGAGATGGAATCCGCGCCCGGCGCCGATGCAGACGCCCCAGCCGGCTATGTGGTGAACGCTGGCACCAGTTCCTCCAACTCCAACTCTACTTCCGCGGCAGTGGAACTCGCTCAATTCGGAACCAGTGCCACGCCCCGCGCTGCGCCGAGCTCTCCACGCTCGAGGAGCACTGCGAGCGCTCGGCGGGTAAGTTTCCGACGAGCGTGACACCGCTGCCCTTGACAACTTGGACGTGGACACGACTTCCATGGCCTCCGACGAGCTATCAGTCTGGCGCACGCGCGAGGTCACCCTGCGTCGCGAGCCACGTCAGGATCCGACATCGTGGATGACGGCGCCTTTCGACGGAGAACGCGAAACGCAAAACTTAAATGACGATTGGCCTTCTTTCTTCCCACTTCCCTTCGTCCTGTTCGCACGCCGGTTCGCGCTGTGCCATTACCAGAAAAAGTCGCGAATCTGCCAGTGTGCGCGCATGCCGCATGCAAGACGTGCATGTCGACGAGGCAGCCTCTGCGCCGTGTCTCGCCGCGCGCACGCGTCCCTATCGTTGGAGTCGGGACTCCAGACGCGCCTGAAGACCACAATCTTCATCGTCGCGCACACGTCGAGGAAGGCGGAGGGGGAGATGAAGGCGAAGAGGAAGGCGAAGAGGGAGGGGGAGAAGAGGCACGAATGGCGACTAGGGATTGGCCTTCTTCCCACTTCCCACTTCCCTCCGTCCTCCCGCCTCCCACTTGCCCTGTTCGCGCGCCTCCCGCCTCCCGCGCCGCTTCGCGCTCTGTGCTGCTCCCAGAAAAGAAAAGCCGCGGTCCTGTCTGTGGCCGGCTCCCCACGCCCTCGCCACCGCCGCCCTTGCCCTTGCCTCCCCCGCAGAATCGAACGGCGGAGGGTATCTAGTCCGCGGCCGAGGCGCGCACCACGGCCCTCTCCCGCCCGACAGCGACAGCGACACGAGGCAGACGTGGGCGTCGCGCTCGTTTTTTACCCGGATCCTGGGTCCTGCCGGGACGACGGCACGCGGTATGCTTCGGTCGTATATAGGGCCGTCGTCCTCCATAGCGTCGCGTGGTGCTTCGCGCTCCTTCCGTCGCCGTGGTGTGCCGTCGGCGTGGAACGCGAGATGCTCGCAGGGTCGAGGAATACGAGAATGCACGACGCGTGCGCGTGCGCGCGTATCGCATGCCGCATGCCACATGCAAGACGCGCGCGCGTGTCGACCTGCGTGCGCGTGCGCGATCTCGTGTCGTGTCGTGTCGTGTCTCCTTTCCGCCCCCTCCGCCCCTTCGTGCGTCCCTACCGCCGGACCCCGGACGCGCGCGCCCTTCCTTCCTTCCTTAGGCTTGAAGGCCGCAATGTCAATCTGAATCTGAATCTGAATCGTCGCGCCCACGCCCATGCCCGCCGCACGGATCCCTCCGATCTTCGAGGTTCGCGCCTATGGCAATGCACTCGAGGACGGGAGGCGGAGGCGGAGGGGGCGGGGCGCTCTACGAGGACGGCCACCATCTACCATCCAGTCTTCACGCTTCGCGCGCACGGGGATGTATGTACTCGAGGAAGGCGGGGGGTGGGAGGCGGAGGCAGAGGTGAAGAGGGAGGGCGAGGGAGAGGAGGGGTGCTCCAAGTACGCGAACGCGAACGCAAGCTGCCAAGCCAAACGAGAATCGAGCTCGTTTTCTTTTCCTGCAGGGGCGACGATATGCTGCGCCCTGTGCAGGTGCTCCGCCTCGGTCAGCACTGACGCCTCTATGTAATATGCGTCGCCATCCGACCGCGCGGGAGTGGATATTCGCGTTCGCTGCGTCACGCAATGTACGCCTCCTGCGCGGGTTTGCGTGTGCATGCTGTCTTGTGCATGGTGCGGCGCAGTGCACGGGTGGGCGGGGATCACGGCGAGGGATATGAATGGAAGCAAGGGGATAATGGTGCCCACCTGAGCCAGCCACAGACCGTGTCGTCGGGGCGGGAGTGGGGGCATCTGCATCTGCGACAGCTTCGCGTGCTTCACAGCCTAATGGTACAGGATTTGTGGTAGAGACACCTTTCCATGCTCTCATCATATCAGTGTAATTGTAATGTACTTTGCACGTACTCTGCTCAATATGATTGAGCAAATGATTCAAAGCATATATCGTGCCTTCATTGAAGCCTAGGACAAGTACATATCCATAATTTCCTATTCAAGTATCTTGGAAGCACTCGTTTATCTCCTTTTATGGAATGTTTGGTCCAAGATCTGCGGACCATCTGCAGGGTCCGCAGATTTTGAATCTGCGGACCCTGCAGATGGTCCGCAGATGCTACGGAGATTATGGATCTGCGGGTTATCTCCGGGCCCCGGAGATAACCCGGAGAGGGCCCGGAGATAACCCCCGGAGATAATCAGATTATTTTGAATATTCCGGCCATCTGCGGGCCCCGTAGATGGCCGGAATATTTGGCGCAGATAATTGATCTCCGCCCGATCTCCGGCCTATCTGCGGGGCCCGGAGATCATAGCCTGCCCCCAGTGTAATTGACCAACCAGCATATAAGATTCTCTTGGGAAGGCCATTTGATATCCTCACCGAAAGCCAAGTGAACAACTCAGCTAACGGTGGACAAGTAATAACATTGAAAGATCCTAACACGGGCAGGCGCTGTATGGTGGCGGCTATCACTTCGTGACAAGTCCAGGTCCCAATTTGGAAATTGTTACTGACACCCCAGTTTTTGTCAGAAAGTCATGTAAATAATGTGGATGGCATTAGAAGAGGCAGCTCTACACATCTGCCGGAGCAAAACTTCGAAAATGTCGATTTCCGTTTTTCCCACTCGGATTTCGCGCTTTTGATTGCGGATCACCCGGACCGGTGGCTGTGTAGCACCGCTAATTGCCTTTTTGGGAAAGCTGGCAAGCAGGTTATGCCATGTCCAGCATGCCAGGGTCCGCAAAACAACCGTGAACAGCTCTGGGAGTCATCCAAAAGACGAAATGGACACTTGTCGGCCAGGGAAATTGATATCCCAGGCTGAATTTTTTTGGTTCTCGGACCCAGATTTCGCGCTTTTTCCCACGCTAGCCGACCCCCTCCGATTTTTCTGAAATGAAAATTTTATCGAAGAACCACCCTATTCTGAGTCCAGATCCAAAATCTTGGCCTGATACTGTCGAAACTCCGGGTTGTCATGAAGTGATAGCCGCCACCATACAGTGCCTACACACCCTAGAGGGACCTATTCTGCTGCTACTAAGCCAGAACCGCTGCCACAGAATTTCAAGGCTCCTACTCACCCAGGACCCACTACTCAAGCAGAGTTCAAAAGCCGTAGAGCGACCGTAGAAGAAGTCAAAGACGAATCAGAGGAGTCAGATAGCGACGAATCGTCAGACAGCGAGGATGATGAGCCGGGTTTTCAACAATCTTCGAGGAATTGATGGCAAAAACCCAAGATGGCGAACTAGCGCTACAATTTGGGTTCAATGAGAAGAAAGAGTTGGAAATCCAGGGCTACCTAGAGCCGCGAAGTGGAGGCAGGTTCACAGCAGATGAGGTACGGGCAGGATATATAGCCGCCTCTGCTGATGCTAAGAGCCTCAAGAAGGACAAACAGGTGACAACACTCTTTAATGAGTTCCTTAAACCAGTTAAGCCAAAAAGCAAGACAGAGAAGTCCTTTCAAGTGTTTACATGGGATGAAGCCGTCCCGGACCATTTGAATGGCAAAAAGAGCAATTTGAACCATGGGGAACATCCGGAACATTCCGAGACTGAGTGCTTCTGCGCCCAAGTCCCAGAATATATTGTTCCTCGAGTAAAGAAACTTTGGACCAAGCCTTATCAGAAACGTGAGGCAGCCAAAGAAAGACGGGCGGAAGCCTCTGAATCACAGAAGTATCGAAGGGCCCTTCAGATAAAGAAGCGCGCTCTGAGAAAACTAGAGTCTTACTCAATTAAGCAAGTTTTCGCTGGCAAGAAATATAAGCCAGTAGCTTTAAAGATTAGACCTGTGTTTACAGACCTTCCAGAGAAATTCAGAATCCGTAGAGAGATTAAGGGTGATCCATTGGAGAATATGCCAGAGTTATCAACTAACCCGGCGGAATATTCGCCAACCAGGAAATACACCCCTGATAGAAAAGAAATCATGTATAAGATCCATAAGGGAGATTTTCTGTGGCCAGAAGAGCGTAAACTTATGCACGAGTTTATGATGAAGCAGGAAGAAGCGTTTGCATGGGATGACTCTGAGAGAGGTAGTTTCAGACACGACTTCTTCCCGCCAGTAGAATTCCCAGTTATTGAACACAAAGTATGGGTTGAACGGAGTATACCTATTCCGCGTGGACAATTAGATATGGTTTGTAAACTTATCAAGGAGAAGATAGAAGCTGGAGTATATGAATGAGCCCTCGAACGCCTCATACCAGACTAAATTCTTCGGGGTAATTAAGAAAGATGGCAAGAGTATTCAATTAGTGCATGCATTGGAGCCTCTTAATGCGGTAACAATTGCTCACTTGGGGGTACCTCCGGCCACTGAAGAGTTAGCAAACCATTTCGCTGGACGAGCCTGTGGTGCAGTACTGGATCTTTATTCGGGCTACGACCATAGGGATATTGCAGAGAATAGTCGGGACTACACTACCTTCCAGACACCATTTGGTGCTCTTAGGCTAGTAAAGCTTCCGCAGGGATGGACTAATTCAGTACCAATATTCCACGACGATGTTACTTACATCCTCCGAGATGAAATCCCTCATGTTACTATTCCCTACATAGATGACGTTCCAATACGAGGGCCTGGCACTCGTTATCAGAATAAGAAACTAAAGTATGAGACCATACCAGAGAACTCAGGCATTAGACGGTTTGTGTGGGAACACTTCCAAAATGTTAATCGAATAGTGCAGAGACTGAAATATTGCGGAGGCACCTTCTCTGGTAAGAAAGCCCTCTTGTGTATGGAAAGTTTCCCAGTCGTAGGACATATATGTTCCTTTGAAGGGAGACGTCCTTCAGAAGACAGGATTGGTGTAATCACTAGATGGCCAGCGCTTGAAACGGTTTCTGAGGTCAGACAATTCCTCGGAGTCGTTGGACAAGTAAGGATGTTCATCAAAGACTATGGGATTATTGCGAGACCCATAGCCAGACTATTGCGGGGAGATGTTGAATTTGTTTGGGGTGAAAAACAGCAGAAATCTATGGATGCTATAAAGGCTGAAATAAAATTGTGCTGTGCCCTGAAACCACTTAATTACGAGTGGGATTCAGACATAGTCCTAGCAGTAGATACATCTTGGCAGTCAGTAGGGCTAGAAGTCTATCAGTTGGATCCAATAGACCCGACTAAGAAGTACTTCGCAAAGTTCCTATCCATTCCGTTAAATGACCGTGAATCGCGGTTCTCTCAACCAAACAGAGAATTGTATGGTCTACTAAGGGCATTAGACAGGATGAAATACTGGCTATTAGGAGCCAGAAAGTTGGTCGTTGAGACAGATGCGTTATACATCAAAGGGATGTTGGCTAACCCAGGCATGGGTGACTGGGTCCAAACGCTACAATCAACCGTTGGATAGAGCAGATTTTGATGTTCCACTTTCGATTAAAGCATGTAGCTGGGAAGACTTTCCCACCAGATGGATTGTCAAGAAGGCGACCAGTCGAAGGCGATGAGGAGGTTGAAAATATTGAGGACGGTTACGATGAGAATCCACTGCCTGAAGACCATCCTAAATGGGACACAGGAGGGAGGCAGCCACTAGATTTTGAGGAGTTCAAGCACGAAATTGATACTCGAGGTGGTTATACTCAAGCTATAGAAAAAGCGGACTTTGAAGGAGACTTCCAACAGGAATGCTTAACTGCGTACCTTAGTGAAGTAAGCACTGCAGAGTTCGTGGGAAAATCATATCGTACAGAAGGTTTAGAAGTGCCTCAATATTTAATGTCGCATGTTAAACCAGAAGAATTATTGTTGCCAGAAGAAAAATATAAGCTTGATCCAGAACAAAGGGAAGAATATCTCGAGGATCACAGGACGGATAGTGCTAAACAACTAGACGACCGGCTTATACTGGTAAAAGAATGGCTCAAGCAACCTGAGTATAGACCTGAAGGTTACTCAGATAAGCAGTACGCTACCTTCGTACGCTATGCCTCATTATTCTTTGTTGATGAGAAGACCGACAGGCTGTATCGCCGTGATGAGGGTGGTGCACACAAGTTGGTCGTTGCAAAAGAGTACAGAATGTATATGATGCGTGCAGCACACAATAGTTTAGGACATAGAGGAGCTTATTCAACCAAGAGCATGATTGAAGTAAGGTTCTGGTGGCCAGACTATAGCAGAGACGTAGACTGGTATGTTAAATCGTGCCACCTATGTCAAGTAAGGCAGAAGACTCTATTAAGGATTCCGCCAAAGCCTACAATGACACCTAGTGTCTTTCAGAAGATTCATTCGGATGTTATGATCATGGGGGTTCCCTCCAATGGCTTCAAATTCGTTATTCAAGCAAGGGACTCGTTAACTCGATATCCCGAGGCAAGGCCTTTACGAGCAGATAATGGTGAAGCAATAGGAAAATTCTTATTGGAAGACATCATATGCCGTTGGGGCTGTCCGTCAGAAATAGTCACAGACAATGCACCACAGTTCATTGCTGCCATGAAATGGTTAGCTGCGAAATACGGCATACGCGGAATAAGGATTTCAGCGTACAATTCACAGGCTAATGGCCCAGTGGAAAGTTCGCACTTTCATATCTGCCAAGCGTTGTTTAAAGCTACAGGAGGTGATACTCGTAAATGGTTCTGGTTCTTGCCACATGTATTGTGGGCGGACAGGATTACTACAAGGAGAGGTCTAGGTTGTACACCCTACTTTGCAGTCTGCGGTGCTCATCCAGTGATACCCTTGGATATCGAGGAAGCTACTTGGTTAGTTGACTACCCCGGAGAAATTATCTCGACTACTGAATTAATTGGTTTGCGCGCTAGAGCGTTAGCCAAGCATGTTCAACACGTAGATGAGATGAGAGAACGAGTGGACGCTGAGAAACTTGCAGCAGTTAGGAAATATGAATGTGTTCACGAACACACCATTAAAGACTTGAAATTCGAGCCTGGTGATATGGTGTTAGTAAGAAATACAACCGTGGAAAAGTCGTTGAACACTAAAATGGCAATCCGTTATAACGGACCTATGGTGGTAGTCAGAAGAACAAAGGGTGGCTCGTACCTCTGTTGTGAACTTTACGGTGCAATGTTGCATGGAAAGATAGCGCAGTTTAGAGTTATACCTTACCTGGCTAGGAAAAAGATCGACTTATCAGACAGAATACTAGAATTGATTGACCTGTCCGAAGAAACTCTTGAAGACCTAGCTGCTGCTGAGGACGAGAAAGACGAGTATTTGGGCAAGGACATGCAATTCCACAGAGTAAAGTTAAGGCCAGACTGGATAGACATTGATCCGGATGAGTTATCTGATGAATACATCAAAGATGACGAAGAGGATCAAGAACCAGACCTAGAAGACGAGGTGTATGATGAGGAGAACCCGAGACGCTCTAAACGCGTTGCCCGGGCAAGACTCAATTAATCTAGCACATACTCGTGAACATAACACACTAAATGCGTTACGCGAGTAAGATGCCTTATTCAAATAAGCCTCAAACTCCTGAATCAAAGAGCGTGTTATATAAAGAATGTAATACGAGTGGGATCGGAGTAAACGACGGATTACTACTAATGGGCTTGGCTAAGAAGCCGAGTGCGCAAGTGGTGTTCGATATTTGATAGGCCTGTCTTAATCAAGTAAGGCGCTAGTCAGATGTGTCAGACACACTGGCCAATACTATGCAGGCAATGCAAAGTGGACCAAGGTTGTGCTCAAAAGGACAAGGATTGCCTATATTGCTAGTGGAGATATGACCAGCTCAAGACTGGAGACTACAACGACTACAGGGAAGTATATATACTAGTGGGTGACATGGGAACGATCTGATAAGTATGGGAGTGTCCTAAACTAATATGGAAGTGTCCTTATCAATGATAAGTATTGTGCTATATACGCTATCTACAGTGCAGGATAAGGAGTCTGACAGTAGATGGAGTCCGATAAGGCCCAGATAAGCGCAGATCAGCTCCGATAAGGCCAGATAAGCCCGGATCAGGTCCGATAAGCGATCTGTTCATGACATTACCCCCCTCTTAAGGATTGTGTCCACACAATGGGTCGGAAGGATTCAACCTTCCCATTCTCCCAGTTGTAGAGATGTCCAGGTAAACGAGGTGTGGTGGTGAAGTTTTCAATGGGTTTATAAATAAAACGGACGTTTCGGGGTAGGGGGCGAGGGGCTGAGGGGTGTTTTTGGTGGAACTCATCAAGCAGGCCGGCATTATCTGTTAAATTGCCAACCGGCTCCCAACTGTCTTCTTCCTTGGGATATCCTTTCCAATGTACAAAATATTCAAGCTTTCCACTCCTAAGCCTCGAATCCAACACTTCTTCCACTTCATACTCCAGGTGATCATCAACAAGCTCAGGCGGGGGCGGAGGGGTCTTTTTCTGAGATGGGAATTTGGGAGGGATGTAGGGAGACAAGAGAGCTTCATTGAAGACAGGGTGTTTAGACTTCCAGGAAGCAGGCAGTTGCAGACGATAGGCCGAAGTGCCAATCTTCTGCAAGACCTTGAAAGGACCATAGCGTTTGTCATCGAAT
Organism: Mycena galericulata; assembly: GCA_029289565.1. Lineage (NCBI taxonomy): Eukaryota > Fungi > Basidiomycota > Agaricomycetes > Agaricales > Mycenaceae > Mycena > Mycena galericulata. The sequence continues at coordinate 44,941 of JARKIA010000491.1, forward strand.
TTCTTGGTCAGACGGACTGTCTCAATGTTGGTGCCTTCGAGATAGACCATGTCCCCGACTTTGTATTCTCTGGCATCCATACACTTCCGATCATAGAACCGCTTCATCGTCTCTGCAGCTGCTTTAAGAGACGACTCTGCTTCCTCCCTGATCTTCTTCATGTTGTCTGCAAACTCTTGGGCACTCTGAGTGCGCACCGTACCTCTGGGCTCAATCCCTTTCCATGGATGTTGTCCAGAGTCAAGGAAGAACGGAGTGTGACCAGTAGCAGTGTGGATCTTGTTGTTGTAGCTAAACTCAGCAATGGAAAGCCATTCTGCCCAGTCGCTCTGACGATGATTAACAAAGATCCTGAGGAACTGCTCCAAGTCCTGATTGACTCTTTCTGTCTGCCCATCGGTCTGAGGGTGGTACGCAGTTGTGATGTTCTGTTTAATGCCCAAAAGCTTGCACAAGTCCCTACTGAACTGGGAAGCAAACTGTGGACCTCGGTCATGGATCAACCGCTCAGAGAGCCCATGGTCACGGAACACACGATCCTGGTAGTGTTTGGCAAAGCCCATTGAGTTGATCTCAACATTGCATGCTTGGAACTTGGCACGCTTTGTGTATCGATCCACAAACACCAGAATCATGTCGTAACCATTCGACATCGGAAGCGGGCCTAACAGATCAACAGTGACAATCTGCCAGGGTCGCGTGGGTACCGTGTTCGGAGACAGAGGTGCAGGGGGTGCCATTCTTCTCGGTTTAGTCTTTTGGCAAGTCTGACACCCTTCTACATAAGAACGAATATCTGTCTGCAAACGTGGCCACCAGTAGTTCCGAGTGATCAGCTCCTGAGTTTTGAAACGTCCGGGGTGTCCTGCGAGACTAGTGTCATGATGCCAGCGGATGAGGTCTTCCCGCAGCTTCTTGTCTCGCAGAACATAGAACCGGTGCTTCCAGGTCACAATATGCCCATCCAGCTCCTCCCAATCCTTCTCCTTGTTGGCCAAAGCGCGCTCAACAAGCTTGTCTTTGTGCTGCCAGGCGCGCTTAATCCGAGTCATGATTTCATTGCTGAGGGCACTGATATCATGATGATGAACTCGGAAAAACTCCGGCTTCAGCAGGACTACGTTCTCGTTGTCATTCACCCCCTTCTCATGACCTGCTCGTCTCGAGAGATAGTCCGCTTTAGCCATTGTCTTGCCTGGCTTGTGATGTAGAGTGAAGTGAAACTCCTGCATCTCCACCACCCACCGCGCCTGTCGTCTGTTCAGCTTCTGGGGCTTCTTGAAGTATTCGAGGTTTTTATGGTCTGTCCAGATCTCGAAGTCCTCCAACGCTCCTAGCAGGTACTGGCGAAACTCAGAGAGTGCATGCATGATTGCAAGCATCTCCTTGTCGTAGATTTCATAGTTGCGTTCAGTCTCATTGAGAGCATGAGAAATGAAGGCAACCGGTCGCCAGACACCATCCTCCTGCTGTTGCGATAAAATACCACCAGTTGCGAAATCAGACGAATCGGCCTCCAACCGGTAACGTCCCTTTGCCTTGGGGATGACCAAGACAGGAGCAGACGTGATCCGGCGCTTCAACTCCGCAAACGCCTCCGCTTCCACAGCCGTCCACCGCCACCCCCCTTTCCCAGTCAGAGCAGACAGCGGTCTGGCTACACCAGAGAAGCCTTCAATAAACCGGCGGTAGAAGTTCATGAATCCAAGGAACTGTTGGACATCTCGCTTGTGGCGTGGTTCAGGCCACTCAACAACAGCCTGGACCTTGGCAGGGTCCATTCTGACTTCGTTGTGCGAGACAATCATGCCAAGGTATTCTACTTCACTACGTTCAAACTCGCACTTTGTGTGCTTTAAAAAGAGCTTGTTTGCACGCAGTTTCTGCAGAACCTTTCGGACCATGATCTCATGTTCCTCCAACGTTTCAGTAAAGATGAGGATGTCGTCGAGGTAGATAATGACTTTTCCACCATCGATCTCATCTTTGAAAATTGTGTTCATCATTGTCTGAAACGTAGCTGGTGAATTGGTCAGGCCAAAGAACATAACCAGAGGCTCAAACAGCCCTCTGTTAGTTCTAAACGCTGCCTTCCACTCATCTCCTTCCTTGATCCTGACGTTGTTAAACCCCCAACGGACATCCAGTTTGGTGAAGTACTGAGCCTGGCTAAGTTTGTCTACCAGCTCCTGGATAAGAGGAAGAGGATGACGGTTTTTAATCGTCATATCATTCAGCTTTCGGTAGTCCTGTATAGGTCGAAGAGCACCATCCTTCTTCTTGACAAAGAAGAATGGTGAGGCCATAGGAGATTTCGATGGTCTAATGCGTCCTGTCTTCAAGTTCTCATCAAGAAACTCGTCAAGCTGCTTCTGTTCCTCTAGACTGAGTGGATAGATCTTACAGTCTAGATTCTTAGCCTTGGGAACCAATTCGATAACATGGTCCCAAGGCCTAGATGGAGGCAGCTCGTCGAAGCTCTCTTTGTCAAACAAGTCCTTGAAGTCGTGGTACTTCCTGGGAACTGATTCCTCAAAGGACTTGGGCTTGTCCTTCTTGGATTTCTCTTCAGACACTTTGCCAGCTTTGGTCTGAAAAGCACGAATGCGCAGTTCCTCCTGGAAGTCCATCACAAGAAGACGATCTCCCTCTTCGAGCTCAGGATCTTCCAGGTCCGAGTCGTTGGATTCAGGATCCTCCCACCCCCCTAGCGGCTCACACCTAGCCGGACAACGATCAAACTTGAGAGTGCTCTTTGCCCAATCAATAGACGGATTGTGCAGTTTGAGCCATTCGTACCCAATGAACATCTCAGTTTTCCCTAGGTTGGAAACAGCAAATTGAAGGATTTCGACGTGTTGACCGATCTCGAGGAGCATTTCAACGTACTCTCGAATAGGGCCACCCGAATTCAGCGTGCCATCAGCGTTGTAGACCGGGATTGGACGGGGATACTTCTTTGTGTTGATTTTATTAGCCTTCACAAAAGAAGCATCTATGCAACTGCCCGTGCATCCACAGTCCAGTAATGCTGATAGTTTGAAGCGCTTCTGGGTATCAAGTGTTTTAGCAACCAGTTCGATGTTCATCTGGTTCCCAGAACCTCGGATATAACGCCGTCTTCCTTTCAACTCATTCAGAGCTTCAACAACTTGCTCGTCATTCAAGCTGTTTAACTCTGCAATGGTTTCCAAACTGACCTCCGCCCGCCTCCTACAGTTTGCCCAAATGTCCAGGACACCAATAGCAACTTCGGGTTTGCTGGTCCGAAGCTGTCTGGCTGTCCATTCAACACTTCCAGGATCGACTTTCTTTTCAGGAAATCTGACTGCACTTCGCACTTCTGTTGCTTCCGGGGCATCATAGATAGATTCAAGATCGGGAATGACTACATGGGAAGGAACATAGGTGCTACTATCGACCAGTGAGTTCGTGCTCACTCCTGGTCCTCCTGAAAATCCTGGATGGACTTGAGCAATTCAGCTCTTTCGTCCTTGGTCATGTTTCGGACTGCAAACTGCATCTTCTGCTTTGGGCACCACCGCGCAATGTGACCAGGCTGGCCGCAGTGGTAACACTTGCGGTTGTCTCTCTGCCTGTCCACATCCATCGCATCAGGGTCTCTTTCAACCCGTGTTTGCGGCACCTGCACAGCGGGCGTTTTCGCCTTCTGCTGTGTCTCAGGACGACTGAATGCAGAGCTATACTCTTTGCTCATGCGATAAGTCCTATCCACCGTCGAGGCCTCTTTGAGCCAATGGCTTCTCCATACGTGGCTGGTTGCGGACGCAGGTTAAAGACTGCGGTGCGCAAACCAGGGTTGAGTCCCTGCTTGAAGAAGTGCAAGAGAGCCTCATCATCGAGCTTACTGGCCGGGGCAAGACCTTTGAAGAGTGTGATAAACTCATCAGCGGTCCCTTTGCCCTGCTGCAGTTTCGTCAGCTTCCTCTGTGCCTCGTCCTTAGAAGACGTGTACTGGAAGTAGGCAGTGAAGCTGCTAACGAAACCCGGCCAGGTCGCGATATAAACGGTGTTGGGAACCCCATTAGAATGGTCCACAATGTTCTTTCGCTGTAGATCAGCCCAGTTGCCTGCAATATCACCAGTACCACCTTTCACAAGAGAGAGCGCAAAGATGATGCGCTGCTTGTCATGTGTGATCTCTTGTCCGTCGAAGTACAAAGCTAGAGCATTGAGAAACGCTTCAACTTTGTCTGGCTGTCCATCGAAGCTCTCAGGTGAATCGAGCTTCAACGGCTTCTTCGGAGTAGGACGGGTGGTATAGGCCTGAACAGCAGTAGCGATGCGTTCAGTTGCAACTGTGCTGCGCTCATTGAACCCAAGCAACGAATAGAAACTGCTTAACAAGCTGCGAATAGCAGCCCAAAGCAAAGTCCAGAATCCGACATCAGCAAGTGCTGGTGCCATCATCCTTTCCTGGTCGTCGCTCAAGTGCATGTAGACGGGGTCATCACGGGGTAGGCCTTGGAATGGGGAGGCCATTGTATGTAAAAACGGAGTTTGGGAAGTTTGTGTGTGTTGGTTGTGATTTGGATCTCGGATCCGCGTGGTTGGAAGGGAACTACTGGCAGGTACCTGCTCTGTGCAAACAGATCGACCCTACAGCCAATAGCGAGCCCTTGGGAAGTGATACACAGAAACGGGGGTCTTCTTCGTCGATAGTAGCTCCAAGTCAAGAGCTGAAACTAAAGCCCAGTTGTTAAATCCTCCCAGATCAACGGATTGACTACCGTTTGTTTCTGGACGAAGAGAACCCTGCTACAGCCTGCTACAGACCCGGGGCAACAGTTGGCTTTAGAGAGTCGCTACCACGACCCTTTTGTCCCTACTGGCTTACTGACTAGGGCTACTACTAACTAAAGGGCTCAGGATTTATTGAAGATGAAAGGGGAGGTTCTAACTAGTTGAGAGGATTTCGGAGTTGTGGGAGATAAGGGAGAGATAAGAGGATGAGGGCGAGATTAGAGGAGAGGAGAACGAGCACAAGGTTGGTTAGGGGAGTCTTGAGCTTTTGTCAGACACACTGGCCAATACTATGCAGGCAATGCAAAGTGGACCAAGGTTGTGCTCAAAAGGACAAGGATTGCCTATATTGCTAGTGGAGATATGACCAGCTCAAGACTGGAGACTACAACGACTACAGGGGTGTATATATACTAGTGGGTGACATGGGAACGATCTGATAAGTATGGGAGTGTCCTAAACTAATATGGAAGTGTCCTTATCAATGGTAAGTATCGTGCTATATACGCTATCTACAGTGCAGTATAAGGAGTCTGACAGTAGATGGAGTCCGATAAGGCCCAGATAAGCGCAGATCAAGTCCGATAAGGCTAGATAAGCCCGGATCAGGTCCGATAAGCGATCTGTTCATGACAAGTTTGGCAGGAATGTGGTGTACAATCGGGCCACAACATCCAACCGAGGGGGTGTGTGTTGCCACCAGTGCCACCCAGGCATCCGAGCGGGCCCACGCTGCAGACCGAAGGACATCCTGGTCGACCATAGCATGATCTGGGCAATCAACTCCATCTACCCAAGGGCCGCGGTTTGGGATTCAGTGACCAGGAGCGAACTCCCAGGCACCGGTGTTGATACGCTTGCCGTCGAGTTGCATCGTGATCAATTGGATAAAAATGTCAGGATCAATGCAGATGCGGTATCGAGAGGGCAGCTGCAGCAGGAAATAGTAACACAAAAGCAGCAGGGAACGAACGACAAATGTGACCAGTGCCCGCTGGCACATCATCAACAAGCCTTCATAGACAAATGAAGCTCGCTCGCAATGACTTGGCGCTGGCCAGCCCTTTTCGATACGATCCGTGACCCTGAGCAAATGTTGGACTCTGAGTTTCTATAATTTTGCGGACACTCACCCAGCGTGAAGCATCTCCGGGGGGAGAATAAATCCCTCATTGTGAGGCATTGCTCCCAAAGTGAGTTGCGCAGTGCCGTCCATCATCCGCGTTGGCGGGTAGAATATAATGACGAAGCAGAAAGCAAATTTATATAATTTGGCGGGTTTGCCCCAAAACAAGTTAGGACTGCACAGGGGAGGGGTTCCACCGTGGCGCCGCAAATCAGAAAAATTGATGGAAGCATGACGGTCAAGGACGATGAACACACCCAGTTCGAGGATGAAAAAGAAGCCTGGTGTATACTCTTGGCCTTGTCAAATGCTTCATTCATGTCGGGTGTGATAACACGTCTGCCAGCGTCCGAACAATAGATGAGGTCGGAAAGTAAGTTTGAAAATAGGCAACGAACCCTCCGGTTACCCAAACTTGCACCACATCATCCTCTGGGCGTTGGGAGCCTGCCAAGCTCCGTTAAAAAATGGAATCCCCCTCCTGCAAACGAACAAAGCCTGGGGAATTGAGCATACAAATGTGCCCGGAACAAAAGATCCATCGCACCGCTTGCCAGCAGCTCTGCCAGGGTCCCCGAGGGTATCTCTCTCTTCTTCTCCTGCTCCCACGTTGAAGCTAGTCTGGCTGCAGTGGTGTCTTGTAAGTAAATGTAGGTAATTCCAGGAATGCCCTCGCGTTGTGGATGATTTTTCTCAATGAACAGCCGGGCCAAGGTAGGATCCCATCCAGGAAGCTGAACATAGTGGTGAGGACGAGGTCTTTGAGTAGCAGGCATATTGTTAGTCAGAGAGGAGCAGGGAATCCAGATCATTGTGTCAATGAATTGGCGCTCGGATTTGATAGGTAACGTACCATTGAGACTTTGCAAGAAGTCACTAGGCGGCGCCTGATCCAGATCCATGTTGCGAGAGACATCAAGAGGGAGACTGGTGTGAGTTGCTGAAATAACTTTGACAATGCATAAAAAACTCACCAGACAGAGTGAGGGGCGGTGGGCTCAGCGAAGGGGTGGCCACTACCTCGATACAAGCTGGGCGCCATTCACCTGTGTGAGATGCACGTTTTGGATTGTGTTCTGGTGAGTATGCCGATGGAAGAGCTGTCGACAACAGCGCTCACGTTCCTGCAAAATCTCCCATAACTCTGGCGACGTTGGCTCCTCGGGGGTTCAGGCCATCGCCGGCGGGGCCTCGAGGACCTCAATATCGCTCTCATGCTCTGCAATGATGAATGCAGTGAGCAATCCGTATCGCACGGGGAAAAGGTGAGATCTTACCATCCGAGGACGAGCTAAGTTCCTCTTCCATAATAGGGTGCGCTATATGTGCGTAAGAAATAGGAGAGTCTGCGCGCGGGGGCGCAGAGCGAGTTCGCAGTGAGCGGCGTAGTGCTGTTGCCATGGTATGTAGCAAGAGGCAAGACCACAAGGCCTGATCATTTCAGGAGAAAAACGTGATAGGAGCATCTGCAGGTTTCCGAGCCGCAAATCATTCTTCGTCGCAAGGGGAAAAAATTAATTGATGCTCGGGCCGCGCACAAACTGCAAAGATACAGGAGAACTAGGTCTAAACGGTATTGTATTGACGGTTCAAGAACTGCGAATGAACCCAGACATCAAACACGTTGGAAGTCTGGTCATTATCTCCAAGCCCCGCAAGTAGCAACTCCTGAAGCCCCCGATCAAGTTTAACGTCAACCTCCGTTGAGCAGGAGTGGAAATGAAGAGGCCCAGCGATTGGTGAGGGCTGTTGGCGGATGATCAGGAAATATGGCATACCCGAAAAGAATGTCAAGAATTTACCGAGATGACTCGCCCTTGCAATTGAAACTGTTGTCGCCGCCTCAGATGTATGCACCAACACAAAATCAAGACGACAACTCACCGTGATTGACCAATGAAGTTCCATGGGGAGCATCTCAAAGTCACCAGCGCACGCAAGAACGAGGCGCATACGAAGAAGTGGGTCCTGTGCCGCCGACTCGAAGTCCTCATTGGTCAATGCTTCTCGGCCGCGCAGCTCAGGTGGGTGGCCAGTACCCTGCATGTAGCGGCGCAGGTAGATGGCAAAAAGCTTGGCAAAGAGAGGTGTCATGAACAGATCGCTTATCGGACCTGATCCGGGCTTATCTAGCCTTATCGGACTTGATCTGCGCTTATCTGGGCCTTATCGGACTCCATCTACTGTCAGACTCCTTATCCTGCACCGTAGATAGCGTATATAGCACGATACTTATCATTGATAAGGACACTTCCATATTAGTTTAGGACACTCCCATACTTATCAGATCGTTCCCATGTCACCCACTAGTATATATACACCCCTGTAGTCGTTGTAGTCCCCAGTCTTGAGCTGGTCATATCTCCACTAGCAATATAGGCAATCCTTGTCCTTTTGAGCACAACCTTGGTCCACTTTGCATTGCCTGCATAGTATTGGCCAGTGTGTCTGACAAAAGCTCAAGACTTCCCTAACCAACCTTGTGCTCCTTCTCCTCTCCTCTAATCTCGCTCTCATCCTCTTATCTCTCCCTTATCTCCCACAACTCCGAAATCCTCTCAACTAGTTAGAACCTCCCCTTTCATCTTCAATAAATCCTGAGCCCTTTAGTTAGTAGTAGCCCTAGTCAGTAAGCCAGTAGGGACAAAAGGGTCGTGGTAGCGACTCTCTAAAGCCAACTGTTGCCCCGGGTCTGTAGCAGGCTGTAGCAGGGTTCTCTTCGTCCAGAAACAAACGGTAGTCAATCCGTTGATCTGGGAGGATTTAACAACTGGGCTTTAGTTTCAGCTCTTGACTTGGAGCTACAATCGACGAAGAAGACCCCCGTTTCTGTGTATCACTTCCCAAGGGCTCGCTATTGGCTGTAGGGTCGATCTGTTTGCACAGAGCAGGTACCTGCCAGTAGTCCCCTTCCAACCGCACGGATCCGAGATCCAAATCACAACCAACACACACAAACTTCCCAAACTCCGTTTTTACATACAATGGCCTCCCCATTCCAAGGCCTACCCCGTGATGACCCCGTCTACATGCACTTGAGCGACGACCAGGAAAGGATGATGGCACCAGCACTTGCTGATGTCGGATTCTGGACTTTGCTTTGGGCTGCTATTCGCAGCTTGTTGAGCAGTTTCTATTCGTTGCTTGGCTTCAATGAGCGCAGCACAGTTGCAACTGAACGCATCGCTACTGCTGTTCAAGCCTACACTACCCGTCCTACTCCGAAGAAGCCGTTGAAGCTCGGTTCACCCGAGAGCTTCAATGGACAGCCAGACAAAGTTGAAGCGTTTCTCAATGCTCTAGCTTTGTACTTCGACGGACAAGAGATCACACATGACAAGCAGCGCATCATCTTTGCGCTCTCTCTTGTGAAAGGTGGTACTGGTGATATTGCAGGCAACTGGGCTGATCTACAGCGAAAGAACATTGTGGACCATTCTAATGGGGTTCCCAACACTGTTTATATCGCGACCTGGCCGGGTTTTGTTAGCAGCTTCACTGCCTACTTCCAGTACACGTCTTCTAAGGACGAGGCACAGAGGAAGCTGACGAAATTGCAGCAGGGCAAAGGGACCGCTGATGAGTTTATCACACTCTTCAAAGGTCTTGCCCCGGCCAGTAAGCTCGATGATGAGGCTCTCTTGCACTTCTTCAAGCAGGGACTCAACCCTGGTTTGCGCACCGCAGTTTTTAACCTGCGTCCGCAACCAGCCACGTATGGAGAATGGCTCAAAGAGGCCTCAACGGTGGATAGGACTTATCGCATGAGCAAAGAGTATAGCTCTGCGTTCAGTCGTCCTGAGACACAGCAAAAGGCGAAAACGCCCGCTGTGCAGGTGCCGCAAACACGGGTTGAAAGAGACCCTGATGCGATGGATGTGGACAGGCAGAGAGACAACCGCAAGTGTTACCACTGCGGCCAGCCTGGTCACATTGCGCGGTGGTGCCCAAAGCAGAAGATGCAGTTTGCAGTCTGTAACATGACCAAGGACGAAAGAGCTGAATTGCTCAAGTCCATCCAGGATTTTCAGGAGGACCAGGAGTGAGCACGAACTCACTGGTCGATAGTAGCACCTATGTTCCTTCCCATGTAGTCATTCCCAATCTTGAATCTATCTATGATGCCCCGGAAGCAACAGAAGTGCGAAGTGCAGTCAGATTTCCTGAAAAGAAAGTCGAGGACTTGTTTGACAAAGAGAGCTTCGACGAGCTGCCTCCATCTAGGCCTTGGGACCATGTTATCGAATTGGTTCCCAAGGCTAAGAATCTAGACTGTAAGATCTATCCACTCAGTCTAGAGGAACAGAAGCAGCTTGACGAGTTTCTTGATGAGAACTTGAAGACAGGACGCATTAGACCATCGAAATCTCCTATGGCCTCACCATTCTTCTTTGTCAAGAAGAAGGATGGTGCTCTTCGACCTATACAGGACTACCGAAAGCTGAATGATATGACGATTAAAAACCGTCATCCTCTTCCTCTTATCCAGGAGCTGGTAGACAAACTTAGCCAGGCTCAGTACTTCACCAAACTGGATGTCCGTTGGGGGTTTAACAACGTCAGGATCAAGGAAGGAGATGAGTGGAAGGCAGCGTTTAGAACTAACAGAGGGCTGTTTGAGCCTCTGGTTATGTTCTTTGGCCTGACCAATTCACCAGCTACGTTTCAGACAATGATGAACACAATTTTCAAAGATGAGATCGATGGTGGAAAAGTCATTATCTACCTTGACGACATCCTCATCTTCACTGAAACGTTGGAGGAACATGAGATCATGGTCCGGAAGGTTCTGCAGAAACTGCGTGCAAACAAGCTCTTTTTAAAGCACACAAAATGCGAGTTTGAACGTAGTGAAGTAGAATACCTTGGCATGATTGTCTCGCACAACGAAGTCAGAATGGACCCTGCCAAAGTCCAGGCTGTTGTTGAGTGGCCTGAACCACGCCACAAGCGAGATGTCCAACAGTTCCTGGGATTCATGAACTTCTACCGCCGGTTTATTGAAGGCTTCTCTGGTGTAGCCAGACCGCTGTCTGCTCTGACTGGAAAAGGGGGGTGGCGGTGGACGGCTGTGGAAGCGGAGGCGTTTGCGGAGTTGAAGCGCCGGATCACGTCTGCTCCTGTCTTGGTCATCCCCAAGGCAAAGGGACGTTACCGGTTGGAGGCCGATTCGTCTGATTTCGCAACTGGTGGTATTTTATCGCAACAGCAGGAGGATGGTGTCTGGCGACCGGTTGCCTTCATTTCTCATGCTCTCAATGAGACTGAACGTAACTATGAAATCTATGACAAGGAGATGCTTGCAATCATGCATGCACTCTCTGAGTTTCGCCAGTACCTGCTAGGAGCATTGGAGGACTTCGAGATCTGGACAGACCATAAAAACCTCGAATACTTCAAGAAGCCCCAGAAGCTGAACAGACGACAGGCGCGGTGGGTGGTGGAGATGCAGGAGTTCCACTTCACTCTGCATCACAAGCCAGGCAAGGCAATGGCTAAAGCAGACTATCTCTCGAGACGAGCAGGTCATGAGAAGGGGGAGAATGACAACGAGAACGTAGTCCTGCTGAAGCCGGAGTTTTTCCGAGTTCATCATCATGATATCAGTGCCCTCAGCAATGAAATCATGACTCGGATTAAGCGCGCCTGGCAGCACAAAGACAAGCTTGTTGAGCGCGCTTTGGCCAACAAGGAGAAGGATTGGGAGGAGCTGGATGGGCATATTGTGACCTGGAAGCACCGGTTCTATGTTCCTCGAGACAAGAAGCTGCGGGAAGACCTCATCCGCTGGCATCATGACACTAGTCTCGCAGGACACCCCGGACGCTTCAAAACTCAGGAGCTGATCACTCGGAACTACTGGTGGCCGCGTTTGCAGACAGATATTCGTTCTTATGTAGAAGGGTGTCAGACTTGCCAAAAGACTAAACCGAGAAGAATGGCACCCCCTGCACCTCTGTCTCCGAACACGGTACCCACGCGACCCTGGCAGATCGTCACTGTTGATCTACTAGGCCCGCTTCCGATGTCAAATGGTTACGACATGATTCTGGTGTTTGTTGATCGATACACAAAGCGTGCCAAGTTCCAGGCATGCAATGTTGAGATCAACTCAATGGGCTTTGCCAAACACTACAGGGATCGTGTTTTCCGTGACCATGGGCTCTCTGAGCGATTGATCCATGACCGAGGTCCACAGTTTGCTTCCCAGTTCAGTAGGGACTTGTGCAAGCTTTTAGGCATTAAACAGAACATCACAACTGCGTACCACCCTCAGACCGATGGGCAGACCGAGCGAGTGAATCAGGACTTGGAGCAGTTCCTTAGGATCTTTGTTAATCATCGTCAGAGCGACTGGGCAGAATGGCTTGCCATTGCTGAGTTTAGCTACAACGACAAGATCCACACTGCTACTGGTCACACTCCGTTCTTCCTTGACTCTGGACAACATCCATGGAAAGGGATTGAGCCCAGAGGTACGGTGCGCACTCAGAGTGCCCAAGAGTTTGCAGACAGCATGAAGAAGATCAGGGAGGAAGCAGAATCGTCTCTTAAAGCAGCTGCAGAGACGATGAAGCGGTTCTATGATCGGAAGCGTACGGATGCCAGAGAATACAAGGTCGGGGACATGGTCTATCTCGAAGGCACCAACATCGAGACAGTCCGTCCGAGCAAGAAATTCGATGACAAACGTTACGGTCCTTTCAAGGTCTTGCAGAAGATTGGCACTTCAGCCTATCGTCTGCAACTGCCTGCTTCCTGGAAGTCCAAACACCCAGTCTTCAACGAAGCTCTGTTGTCTCCCTACATTCCTCCTAAATTCCCCTCCCAGAAAAAGACCCCTCCGCCGCCGCCTGAACTTGTTGATGATCACCTGGAGTATGAAGTGGAAGAAGTGTTGGATTCGAGGCTTAGGAGTGGAAAGCTCGAATATTTTGTGCATTGGAAAGGATACCCAAAGGAGGAAGACAGTTGGGAGCCGGTTGGCAACTTGACAGATAATGCCGGCCTGCTCGATGAGTTCCACCGAAAACACCCCTCAGCCCCTCGCCCCCTACCCCGAAACGTCCGTTTCATTTATAAACCCATCGAAAATTTCACCACCACACCTCGATTACCTGGACATCTCTACAATTGGGAGAACGGGAAGATTGAATCCTTCCGACCCATTGTGTGGACACAATCCTTAAGAGGGGGGTAATGTCATGAACAGATCGCTTATCGGACCTGATCCGGGCTTATCTAGCCTTATCGGACTTGATCTGCGCTTATCTGGGCCTTATCGGACTCCATCTACTGTCAGACTCCTTATACTGCACTGTAGATAGCGTATATAGCACGATACTTATCATTGATAAGGACACTTCCATATTAGTTTAGGACACTCCCATACTTATCAGATCGTTCCCATGTCACCCACTAGTATATATACACCCCTGTAGTCGTTGTAGTCTCCAGTCTTGAGCTGGTCATATCTCCACTAGCAATATAGGCAATCCTTGTCCTTTTGAGCACAACCTTGGTCCACTTTGCATTGCCTGCATAGTATTGGCCAGTGTGTCTGACAAAACTGGCGAAAGGGGAGGTGCTTAGTGCGTTTTCAACTGATAAAAATTTTAAATTTTCTTCTGACCTTTTTTGATCTCTCAGCAGCCAACCTTCCGGTAGATGGATATGAAGGCGCTGATGAAGGTGTTCCAAAACGGCCCACTAAGCAACCTCGAAAGCCCCGGAAGAAGAAGCCGGTGGAGGAGGGCCATCGGACGGAGGACGGAGACAGTGAGACAGATTCGGAGACTGGAGGGAAGGCCCAACAAAAGTCGGCTGCTCGGGTGGGACGTGCACGTCGCCAGCAACAAGCTGAGAGCTCCACTGCAGAGGACTCATCTTCTGACGAGGATGCAGAGAAGAATGCACGCTGCCTGCGTGCTGCTGCACGGGCAGCGTGTGCTGAACAAGAGAGTTGCAAAGAGATGCCCAATGGCGAGGCAGATGAGACTGTTGCTAGTTCTAGTGATTCCGGTATTTTTGCCTTTCCACTCTCTAGCACTGGGGGCAGCCTATGATCTGCGGGCCCCGCAGATACACCGGAGATCGGACGGAAATCAATTATCTGCGTCATATATTCCGGCCATCTACGGGCCCCGTAGATGGCCGGAATATTCAAAATAATCTTCTTATCTGCGGGCAATCTCCGGGCCCCGGAGATCATCCGTAGATCAGTTATCTCCGTAACATCTGCGGACCATCTGCGGGGTCCGCAGATTTTGAATCTGCGGACCCCGCAGATGGTCCGCAGATCTTGAACCAAACAATCTAGAAAAGGTAATAAATGGATGCTTCTGAGATACTTGAATAGGCAATTATTCCTATGCATTGAGTAGTGACAATAATTTCCACTTCTTGAACTCAGCCCACTGACTATATGCATTGTCACAAATCCACCCAAGCACTTTGAGCTTAACAATAATGCTGAAGTGGATGTCAATTTGTTTGAGCGACAGAACAAACCCTTAATTCTCTCGCAAGCCCTCGCATCACCTCGCATCAGCCGAATACAACAATTTCATTTCGATATGCAATACATACATGGGTGGAACGGCACGACAAAGTCAAGCGCGTACTCAGCGCTAACTCCATTGGCCCACTTTCGACCACAAGTTTTCGCGTCACACCGGGGATGGGAGGGCCGGCGGGCATGACGGTGCGCAGATAGATGTGCAGCGCAGGGACGGGGCGGTCTCGATTCCAACACTGCGGAGGAGATTTACTGGAATGAAGAAGAGAATAAAGGGAGAGAATAGAGAGAAAGAGAAGTCGACTCACCTAACGTCAAAGACCCACTCACCCCCGCGCACCCAGACAGGCATCTCCGCACGCAGGGCACACAGCACCACCGCGCCCATGCTGATTTACATGGATTTTGTCTCAAGTCCCCTTTGTGCGAAAACGCCCGCCACCACTTCTTCTTCGCACGCCCGCGCCAAGTACAAGCACGGGCGACGAACGGGCTGAGTCGTTCGTGCCCCCGCCATGCCGACTCTGCGCGCGCCGACCGCGTGTACTTGTGCAAGAAGCACGCACACGCCGCAGACGGAGCGGAGGGATCCGCCTCGTCTCGTCTCGTGCGTGTAGCCTGCGCGCCACCGCGACCCCGAGTACGACGTCAGGTGTATATCCACCCGGCGTACGGGAGAACTCTGCGCGCGCGCTGCCCCAGAACACGCAGACTCACGCGGCGGCGATCTCTGCACAAGCCGACTCGGGGGCCGTCTGCAGACGTCGCTTTGAATCCGAGCCTGCGCCCCAAAACCCACACCTACTCTGCCCGGGACGCACAGGCTCCTTTTGTGTGCAGTACGCGTCGACTTTGTCGGGCACGGGGCGGCAGTGGCGCGACTCGCGCGTTCTCGGGGCGCTTGACGTAGTCCAGGTCGCTCTTTTGGGGGCATCGCTCCTCGGGCGCACGAGCCGCGCTACTCGTTGATCTCCACGTCGGTGCTGCGGAGGCGGATGTGGATGCAGAGACGTGCTCAGCGGCGGCCGGGAGAGCGTACGGGTAAATGCGGACAGCGGCGGCGGGGAGCGGAGTTCGTCTCGCGGGTGGTGCGAGCCAATGGATGCGGGTATGGAAGGTGCTGACGAGCAAGCCCCCACAGATCGGGTTCGAATCGCGAGTTGGACAGGGAGGAGTAGGGACTGCCGGCGAGGTTGTGCACGATCGGGAACGTCAATGCGCACGGGATGGGCGAGATGATCGTCAAGGACGGCGGCGACGCGTCTGTGCTCACTTCGACCAACAACAAACGCGGGATGCCCAAGAACGGCCCGCAAGCGTCTGGAAGTCGTCGATGGCGATAAGGAGCGGGAACACGGTCTGGATTGCCATCTTGCGGATGATGCCGTCGAGGCACACGTGCGCAGCGGGCTCGCCCTGGCCCGCCTGGACGAATTCAAGCAGCGGTGTACCATCGGGCAGGGCATCCCCTTTCTCCAGCAAGATGGGGGCGGCGGTGTTGAGGAAGCGGAGGATGTGGAGGCGGTGCCAATGCGAAGGAGGGTCTCGCGGGCGGCACGGGGCTGGAGATAGGTGTGAGTGAGGAGAGTGTAGGTGTACGGGGTGCAGGCGTCGACAAGGCAGCGGGTGCAGGGGATGCAGAGGACAAGCCAGGCAGCGGAGGCGGCGTACTCGGCGGCCTGCAGCAGCAGGACCGACTTGCGGCAGCCCGTACGCCCGTTCAGCACCAGCCACGACGGCAAAGCCACTAGGATTCTTCCAGCGCCGCACAAGCGAGAGCGTCGTCGACGTCGTCACTGGGCAGGGCACCGAGAATGGGGAACTGCAATAGAATTAGATATAAAATATGAAATATGAGAGAAAAAATGTGGAGAGACGCACCTCAAGCAGCATCTTCGTGGGGAAACCATAGACTCTCAGCGCTCAGCGGGGACATGGTTCCGTGTCGTAGAAGCGGGTGGCCACGCCGGGACTCAGCAGCCGCACTCGCATCAACGGGACTTCGAGCTCGACGCGTCCCGGACCCTCGCTCACAGGCAGCGCCCTGAACGCCCCAAGACTGTGCTCCCGCGCCTCGAAAATCGGGCGCCCCATCGCGTCCCGCTTTGTCCGATCCTTGGGCTTCATCTTCACTACTTTGGCCTTTCAGCCTGATGAGAAGCATCGATGTCGTCACCGAGAAGGGCATCCCGAGGAACTAAAGAAAATAAATAAGTAAATTATAGGGCAAAAAAAAAGAGGAGAGACGCACCCCAGGCTCGAGCAGCATCTTTCGCGTGTGGGCGTCGACGAGACGGTCGATTTGTTTGTGCAACCAAACAACTCTTTGATTCCCGGCTCCGAGCTCGCATCGGCTCGCATCACTCGCTCACTAGCATGCAACCTTTGTCCACTCTTGACTTATGTACCGATCCACATCTTCAACTTACTATGGTCTCAGCACTTCCTAGGTCTCGGCTTGAATTGCTTCCAAAACCCAGATATATGATGCATCGAAGGAACACGTCTGTGGACCCGGTCTTTTTCACCTAAATATGCAACTTTGTTGCTTCACGACTTTGAGTCGGAGTGGCTTGGAGACGAAAGCGAGAGTTTATGTATCGAAGGTATGTGAACTTTGTTTTGGTGACATATCTAATATCATTTCGGTCTTTCCACTCGATCCGCGGCGCGACTCGGGACAAAGGCGAGCGGTCCGCCCGATTTGAGACTGGTATATCTTGCAGGCGTCTGTGGTCATCACCGCCGAGCGTGCGCGAGTGGGATTCGGGTGAGCGGCGTGAGTTAGCGCGGCACGCGGATGGAGGACGACGCGTCATGCGTATGCTCACACTCGGACACGAGAAGTGGGGGGCACGATGCACGATCGGTGGAATTGAGGTGTGAACACCGGTATGTGCTTGACTCCATGCTGTTTAATTCTCAGTAATGTGCCGGCCCGTAATACAGACTGGCGCATTTCACTGACGCTGACATCATGATGATGCAGACCGCTCCCAGTACGCCCGCTCAGACAAGCAATGACTACGTTACCGCACGCTTCCCAGCCACGCAGACCAAGCCGCACGCGTTCCGCCGGCGCGAATCCGCGCTCGGACGTCGCGTGTGCGGCTGGCACCTAATACCCACTAAAACTTGAAGAGAGGGACACAGACGAACTGCGCCGTGCGAAAATTGCGAGGCGACGGGAAGCGGACATATGGCATTCGCGTCCGCGGGCGGCATACTCTCCAGATCGACTCATGCGCGTTGGTTGCTCGCTGGCGCAAATCTCAGTTCCGCTACCTCCGCATCCTGGGCGCGTGCCTTGCTCCGTACCCTGAAGCAACCCTGATTCCCTGAAGGCTCTCGTCCTTGGTGTGGACTATTCATTGACTCAACTGACCTATACCGCACTGAGCTCTCGGATGCTTTGGATCGCTTTTCTCGGGCCCCCGCTGATTTTCATAAGTACTCACTGGAGTTTGCACATTATCTTTACTGCAAAACTACGACTTTGAGCCAAGACCTTACCGATCTCTGTTCTCAACTCGACTCTTGCATCTGTTCTAACATACCATCGACCAAATTGCCCCGAGGTTAGTTTTACTCAACTTGAATGGAGACGGCTCAATACTAACTTTTGTCCGATCCATTAGATCTCGAGCTGAAAACCGTATGCCGAAATCCTTCAAACAGTGAGGCTCATTGTAAGTTTGGAGAATGGTGCTGCCTTTTTATTTTAACAACCTTGGCTCCCTGACTAACTCAAAGTCCGATCCTGCGGTGCTACATTTATTTGAGCTCATAATGCCGAAACGCGTTAACCATCCTCGGATACACCTAGGCATATATATCCATATCAACATTTGCCACATTTTGTAGCCTTCCGAACGAGCCTAAGCCATCGATAATCGACGCTGATTTGCGTGTGGGCTGTATCAACGTACATCAACTCTCCAGTGTCTTCCCTGAATCAAAGTTCTTTACTAATTCAGTGTCTTGTACTCAATTATATCCACAAGCTGGAAAGGGTTAACAATCCTGTGCAACGGCTCAAAACTTATCAAGGTATCTGATTTCTTCTTTAGTTTTCACTCAGACCGACCGACTTGATATGCATTAGGGGCTCGTTCGGAACGGGATACTGTTTATTGAAGGGATGCGCACATTTTTCTCGTTTTATTATAACCCGGGGTCAATTGAAATGCACCACTCCGTAGATTAACTGGATCTCTATAGCAAAGACAGGTAAGTGTTCAATTCGAAATTGACTGTATCATTTCTTCTACTCGACAGATACAACACTCTCAGGGTTGTGGAGAACCCTGGCAAACTCATTGACAAGCGCTCGCCGCGCTCGGCGCACACTGCGACAGGTCAGGGCACTAGCCGCACACGCAAAGCCGAGCGCGAATTCGCGCCCGCGGGGCCGTGTTTCTATTGAATTCGACAGTGGCAACTCGGGCGTCGCCTCATCCGGCTCCATCTGCATGTCATCGACAAGCAATCGTTGCATGCGCTGGTGTGAGTAATGCGGGCAGGTTGGCGTGCTAGCCGCACACGCAGCGCCGGGTGCGAATTCGCTCCGGCGGGAGTCAGAGCCGCGGGACGTGTACGCATTCGCAGGTCCAGCAACCTCAATCTCCCAATTTAATAAAGCAACCCAAAAAACTGACTTGACCTGGTAAAGTCTTTTGCCTCCGTATCGCTCCAAATCAGTGATGGGCCTCTTGACTTGACTCACAGGTATCCTCCTAGGTGAGGTAATCTTTCATGAATTGCGGTACTAACTTGCTGACCATTTTGTCAATCAGTAGGATATCTTCTTCTATACGAGTTCCGGGCCTTCTTGAAGCCTTTCAGACCTCCTTAGAGGCATACTGGAGCCGCCTCGAGGTCATTTTTGCTCAAATACTCGGTCCGCGTCGATACTGATTCTGTTTCTCAGATTTTCATATCTTTTCTTCTCAGAGAGGCGAACGGGGGTACATTGGCTCGTAAGTCTTTACAAACCTTCAGAAAGCATTAGTAACAACTTTGAACAGGTTTTCCGTGCATACAATTACCCGCTCCTCGCAAGCACAGAATCGTTTTGTGCAATTCCCGCCTTTTTGGCACGCTAATGGCCAGCAGCGCGCGAGGCGGCTTCGACTCTCGTGTGTCGATAGAGAACACGCTGACTCTACGGGACTGTGTACGCATGTCGCGCGACTGCGGTGACATGGTAGCTGCACATGTAGCGGCCGACGCGAATTCGCGTGCGGTGGGACGTGTGCGGCTGGGAGCGGACCAGCAGCCTTGACTTCGGAGCCGGGGTCGAATTAATCTTGTAGACATACACTACACCCCGATCTACAGTAGATTTTGCTCGTACCTCTAGGGTTGAACAATGTGAACGCTTGCGGGAATTTTTTTCTCTACCTGCGATAACCGAATAGGCGAGGGAGAAATACAGATTTTCATTCAGAATAAGCAAATTAGTTTGTGGGTAATCAAAAAGTGTGGTGGTGTATGAATACAAAAACTGCTGTCGGTATAGTACAATGTGCCTGAGTCTACAATCTAAATCCAGAATCTAGGTGGAGTATCTTCGTCGCCGTCGCCATCCGCATCTAGCCCAACGCAAAAATAAAAAGGAACCCCTCAACCCGTCCCACGCCCACAAGCCCGACTCATCGCCATCGCCCAGGACCAGACCCAGAGCCCCACCTCCACCCCCCCTTCGCGAACGCACCGCTCGTGAGGGAGGAGACGTCATACGCGTGTGAGGATCCGGATCCTGCCAGTGAGCATGCGGGGAGGGAGGGTAAGGAGGGAGACGAGGGGGGAGACCGATGGCGACGGCGACGCCGTATGCGACTCTAACGGTTGAGGATCCTGTGTCTACGCCGCGGAGCTGACGGTCTGCTCCTCGTCATGGGCCAGCGTCTCTGCGCGCTGCGCCTGATGCGCGCGCTCAGCGACCTTGTACAGATGCGCGTGATGGGTGCCTACGGTGCGCGGGAGGCCGAAGGTGGGGACGGACAGCGCAACGACGCAGCCGACGAGGGGGGCGGGGAAAACAAGGGGGGGAGGGGTGCTGCCGCCAACGTAAAGGATTGGGGCGCGCGGACGGCCAAGGAGGGCGCGAGGGCGTGGATGGAGACGTGGATGTAAAGGTGGAGGTGGTCGCGGCATGCGTATGGACAGTATGTACACGTAGTACGTACGGGGCACGCGCGGGGCCGACGGGCGCGCAGTGCCACCGGGTCCCCGTGCACATCCGGCGTCCAAGCGTGAATGCGTATGCACGCCCGAACCGCACTCGCGCGCGAACGGTCTGCAATCCCGTGTTCTTGATCGCGTTGAGCTTCGAGGGCCCGGCGTCGTCGCCTAGCACGAAGTAGCTCGTCTTCGAAGAGGGCTGCCCGACAACACTGCTGTGGAATATCTTGATATACTGTACGGGGAAGGAAAAGCAAGGGAGCTCACCCGCCGAAGCGCTTCGCGATATCGACGGCCTCGTCTCGACGAGAAGCTGCTGAGTTCGCTGGTCAACACGAACGAGAGCCCAGCAAGACATTTGGGGGCGCCGTCGGGGACAGCCTTCGAGCCTGGAGCGGCAGGATCGGCGAGCTTCGCGGCCCTGGAGGCTGCCCAACTTCGCACATAAAGTTGGACGATATGGACGCACTTGAATTTCTCTTTCGGTGCCTCTTCTTTCTCCTGTTCTTTTTCCTCGCCCTTTCCGTTAGCGGCAGCTTCCCCATTAGCCTTGGATGGGCCCGCTTTGCCTTGGCGGCAGGCTTCTTGGGAGCGAGCTCCTCGTCGCCCGAGTTCACGACGAATTCCTCGCTTTCTTTGACTTGGACTCGGCTTGGCAGCCGGTTTCTTCTTCGGAGACTCGTGATTGTCGTCGTCGCTAGGCAAAAAACGGGCGCTGCGCTCTTGCGGGGGGAACTTCTTGGGAGGCGGCGGGTCATCCTCGTCGCTCAGGGCTAATTCGTCGTCTTTGGCTTTCGAAATGCGTGGTTTCGGCCTGCTACCCGCCTGCCGCACGATTCTTCTTCGGCGGCGTGTCTTCCTCGTCGCTGGACAGAAGTGCCAGTTTGCGTTTCTTGACTACAGACTGCGACGAGGGTAGAGGTAATCTGGAGAAGCCGACGCGCCACGACTGGCGCATCCGGCCCGGATCCGTTCCGTAACCAACGCCAAGTCGCCAGGAAAGGAAGGAGGGCTCGTGTCTGCATTCGTTGCTCTGGGCTCAATTTGAAGGCTATACAGAGTCTATTGAAGGTATTCGAACGCTTTACTTGTTGGGTTTCTCGTTATGTAAATCAGGCTGACATATATTTTCTGTCTCTCCAAGATCTCTCGTGTACTCATCTGTGGCTACCCGTTCCATGCGGGAAGCTATCAGCCGAATTCGGAATTCCTGGTGAGATATTGCCTTCCTTTCTTCCATGCCTTACCAATCCCTATCCCCGTCAACACATTCTGCGCCCAGCCGGGGCTTGCAACTAAACTCACATCAATTTCCGAGTCGGTGTGCCGACTTTGTCTCATAAGGTCAAATCCTTTCCTTTGCTCCATTTCTTTTACTAACTCGATTACATTTACATCTCTAGATAGTCGCCTTAAAGCTCTCCGAAATCATTTTGGTCAGTTTTCTCCCCAGATCGTACACCGATTTTGCCGTGTGTTCTTTTCGTTCATGATCAGATTTACACTCGGGTTTTTACTAACCTTACTTCCTCAGATTTCGGACTTGATGATATCTTCTTCAAGTTCTCGGTTGACTTCCAGGGCGCATTATTCTTCGGTGAGTGTTCTTTTGCATTCAATCCGATTCGGTCTCCTTATTGAGTATCTCCCGACACAGATCCGGTCTCTCTACGTCGGAGTATCCCAACTGGGCAGATCCACTCAAACCCGACGCCGACTTGAGTGAACTGCGCTCGGCCCATCAGGGCGTCACGAGCGGGAAGCCGATGTAGCTGTTGCGCGTGTTAGGATGTGTTGTTAAATATAAAAAAAGTACGAGATGCGAGGAGGGGAGGAAAAAAGGTGGAGAGGGTGGGATGCGACGCGGCAGGACGCCGACGGCTGGGTGGCGACACGATGGCAGCGGAGGCGCGCACGGCGTCGAGCGCAGGTAGCGCCAACTCCACCACATGGCCCCCACGCTCCACGCGATGCTTTGTCGTTCGCTCCTTGAGCCCGCTGCTACCGCCGATAACGTGGCAGCCTCGGCGCAGACGGGATCCGTCGGCTCGGGCACGCACCCATTCAGCACGATATGCGTCCGCGGCTCCCGTCCCGCCCGCCAGGAGGGGGCGCGTTCTGCTGCGAGTCGAGCTACGCCTCCTCCTGCGCCGCCGCGCGCACGGGCGCCTCCGGGATCGTGCTCGTCCACCTCGCGCCCCGCGTGCTGCCGAACCCGAGCCCGCCGGCGGCGCCAGCAGACCCGACGACGCGCTCCGCGAGGGTTCCCACCAGCGCTGCTGCGCACCCAGAAGCTCTCGTCGGGGTGCACTGTAGACTCGGCCTGCGGCGCTTCGGCGGCCGCCCGACCGGCCTCACGTAGGGGTTGACTGTTGTGCTGAGGGTGAGGGGGTGCGGCAACACGGGAGCGAAGAGAAGTGCTTTTCGGCAAGCTTGACGAGCTCGGTGTGGTCGATGCCACCGGTACCGACGAGGATCATACGGTTGGCGGTGTAGTCGGTCTTGATGTAGCCAGCATCCTCTCCATTGATTAAGTATTGCATAACAGACTATGGAACAGAGCCCACCTCTGGGGCCGAGGATGGTGCGGCCAAGCGGTTGGTCTGGATGAGATAAAAAGTCAATATGTGGAGTGGGATACGAGAGGACCAGAATGAAAGAGGCAGACTGAAGAATGCCTGCACAAAGAGAGTACAAAGAGGAATAAAGGTCCCCACATCTTCTCTAGCGTGCATCAGGGGTATGAAAAGCGTACGAGACGCGGAGACGCGTCGAGTGATACAAGCATAGGGGGGGGGTAGATAGTATCCGCGGATCCTCTGATGCAAGGAGTGGATGATCCGCGACTTCGGCCCTCTGGCGGAGACAATGCTAAGAGCGGCCAGAGTGCCTCATTGGTGCAACTCCACCTGCGTGTCGCGTGTCGAGAACACGAAGAAGCGTAGTAGAAAGACGCGCGAGAAAAGGGCCGCAAGAACAAAAGCCGGGCACACAGAAATTGGACTCACGTTGAAGGCCACGGAATGCAGATGGTCAAACACCACCACTTCCAGCTGCTTGTCAACCTCCTGCTGCTCGCGCAGAATGACGTCCCGCTCGTGCTCAATGGCCGCGTTCTCGAGCTTCAAGTTTTGAAGTATGTCGCTGATGATGTCCACTGCGATAGGCACGTCCTTGCGGAAGCTCTTGGCGTAGTAGACGGTCTACTCTCGGGACATGTAGGCGTTCAGATGGGCGCCAATCTTCTCGACCTCGAGTTCCAGAGCATGCTGAATGCGCTTGCCGGTGATGTGTTCGAGAAAATGGGCGATGCCGTTGGTTGCGTCTCTGCCCGAGAGCCTGCGTCTATCCAGACGCCGACTGTGGCCGTCTGGACATGGGGATGGGCCTCTGTGGCCACTGAGGCCATTGGAGAGCCGCGAAATGTCGGTGAATGGGCCCGGGTTTTACGGTCGCAAAAGTCCTCAGAGACCGCTGAAAATCGAGAAACAGATGAATAGGAAATGCGTAATGATAAAATGCGACTGACCGGGCGTGCATTTCCGAGGACGCGGCTGAAGACGGTCGAGACCATCGGCGCACCAGCGGGAAGGGAAGGGAACGGATTGCTGTGTAAGCGTCAGTTTCCTCAGATCTGCTACTTAAGAATTTATCTTGAACAGTCGAAAGGACTGTTTTCCTCGGGTTACCGGTTTAAAGTTGACCAGATATGCTCGCGAATTTACAAGAGGAGACATAGTCCTTTCAAATAATAATATATACCCTACCTACTCCCCCACTCCACCCACCTTACAAGCCCCGCAAGCAACACAACTCCGCCCCATGTGCGCACCGCGTGCGCGGGCCACCCCTCGCCATCGCCGTTTCCGGCTTTCCCTTCCTTGGGGCGGTGCGAGCCGCGGGGCGCGCGCGCTCCCGATGCGTCTCTGTTGTCTCAGACTCCCCGGCATACTCTCCTCGTCCCACTGTGCTGCCGCTCCGGGCACAGGCGCCTCCAGCACCTCCACTTGCGCGACCCCGCCGAAGCAGTCGGTGATCCGCACTTCGTCCAACGGGCGCCGGAAGAGGTCGGCACGCACGCCCGGGTCCGAACCGATCTTGTCGGGGTCGTACGTGTCGAACTGCTCGGGGTAAAAAGCACCTCATCAGCGACGGCACAAAACAAGGGACAAAGAAAGGTGCGCACCAAATCCCGCATCGTATCATGCGACGCTTGTTGATGCGCTCCATGTATAGTGCGTGGAGCGGTCGATTACCGCAACGCCAATGTCGTTGTCATTCTCGTAGAGTGGGGCGTAGACGCAAGATGCAGCCTCACCAACACCATCCCCGGAACGCCAGAACACGATAGGTGCCCAAATCCGCGCTCGCATCCAGGCAGAGCTCCAGCACCTCCATGCGGAGGAGCAGTCCATGCGTGACCAGATACAAGCCGCCCTCGAAAAGGAGAATCTCGACTGCGAGCGCGCCATGGCCGGCGACCCGGATTCGGCGACCCGGATTCGGTAAAGCCCTCCGCCGCCCTCCTCAAAGACCTCCACCACGTCCGCGAAGAAAAGGTAGACAGGATACCCCGGCCTCCGTGAGGATAGCGACGCCCTTGTTGCGTACTACAAGTCCGGGTCTGTTGTTGTGTCGAGGGGGCGGGCTCCATCTGCTGCTGAAATGTCGACTGCGGATTCATTGGCATAGTGCGTTTTCAGAGAGCAAAAGCCTCAGAAAGGCCCGTGTCATCGTCACGCGCAGGAAAAAGAGTGGACAACCAAACAAATCTTTGATCTCCGGTTCGCCGATCGGCGATCTCGCATCACCTCGCAGCAGCAAGTGCAGATGGAGCCACAGTGACAAAAGCAAACCACTCTTTCCCTGGGCTCATTCTCTGGGTGGATCACAAATGCGAACACGCCATCGTGCGTCTGCAGTATATTTCGAGTTGAGTCTCATTACACCAGCAAACAAGCCGCAGTTTGGCTTTGCCGGGTTTGGAGAGATGACCTGCAATTTCATGAGTAATTGGCATTTCACGATGTGCG
>JARKIA010000492.1:0-70156 GCA_029289565.1 Mycena galericulata
TACCTCTTTATAAAATTACGACTGTCTGTCCGTTTGAAGCCTTTTCGAACTCCGCCGCTCAGCTGACCTTTGCTTCGATCCGACATTACCCCTTCTAACGTCTTTCTCTCTTCTCCCTCTTTATAAAATTAGGTCTGTCTGTCGTCTGAAGCCTTTTCGAACTCCGCTGCTCAGCTGACCTTTGCTTCGACCCGACATTACCCCATTGATACATTGGGTTTCCTTCTACCACCATCATCAAATTCTGAAAATCGTCGATTCGCCCGTTTCCTCGCCCAAGTACTCAATCTACTACGTGTAGGGACGCTCCGAGCATCTTATACATATAGTGGAAGGAGTCACTTGCTCGAAAAGCGGTAGAACCACATCTTTCAGTGTTTCTGAGGTGTCGTTTCATATACAAGTGCGGTTTCTCAGACCGCGTGCCGCATTCTGAGCTTCTGTTCAAACCTAAAAGTGTTGTACAAGAATCTATCTTCTTGTAAAACAGTAAAAGTGTGTCCCTAGGCGGGGGGTCTTTTCGAGGGGCGCCACCACTCCCTCAAATTCCTCCTTTGCCACGTCAGTCCATCGGGATATTATCGCCGCCGTGAGAGGCCATCGGAGTTGCTGACTGAGCTCGGCGCTGCTGACTGAGCTTGCGACGCTGCTGACTGAGCTACAACTCCAAAGAGTTATTCGTCCGCGTAAGCGTCGGTTTGTCGGGTATTGGAAACTCGTCGAAGTCGCTAGAATTTTTGGGCCCAGAAAATAAATACTGAGCTCATCTCCGACCTTCTCCTCAACTACTACTGCTTCACACTCACTCGACCACTCTCTCTTAATTTTTCCTGATTTTTCAAACCCACTCTCGCTCAATTTCACACGATGAGTAACACTGCCAACACCGTGACTGATGTCGCCGTGCCGAACGCGGCTCCCACTTCTGCTCTCCCGCGCACTGACTCCACCACCAGTCTCGCGACCACCGTGCCTGTCTCGCAGACTGCCTCGGTTGCCGACCTCGAAGCGCTCAATGTTGGTCTCGGCGTGTTCTTCGACAACACGCCCTCTGCACCTACTGCTCCGGTTACTTCCACCGCCGCGCCCTCTGGCTCTGACGCTCCTACGCCGACCGTCTCTGCGCCGCCCACACCTGACCGGGCTGGGCCCTCGCTTCAGCCGGCCACTGGGGTAGTTAAGGCCTTCCTTGACCGCGTCGGGCTGGCCGACATTCCGCCCAAAGATAAACGCTTTGATGGAAAGGTCGAGGCGCGTCAGACCCAGCGCGATGTGCACTCTCTTGCGCAGCAAACCGGACGCGTCGACGCCGACCTGCAGAAGCATCGGGCCGAAACCACCCAGGTGTTAGAGTGTGCGCAATCATATCTATTTGCTGTCGATTTTACCGCTGACGCGACCATAGACTTGTCTACGCAGATAAAGAGCCTGCAGCAGCCAACCAAAAGTCTGCAGGCAACTATCACCGCGAATGCGCGCGACATCAGCACGGCGAGCGACCGCATTGAGCAGCTCGAGCTCATCGTCACCAACACAGCGGCGCAAATCGGCTCCATCGACGGCGCCCTCAAAACGCTCATTGCGCGTTTCAACGCGCAAGCCGTGCCGGTACCTCCCACTCTCGCTCCTGCCCCCGTCCCAGTCCCCGTCCCTGCCCCCATCGTCCCAGACGACGAGCCCATCGCGACTGCGTCGAGTGCGATCGACACGCGCATGACGCGGATGGAGACCCTTCTCCAGCAGCTCGTTGCGAAGCGCAGTCGCTCCCCCGATGGCTCCGAGGACGAGCGCAACGTACTCGTCTCGCAGATCCTGCCGTCGCGGCACCAGTTGCTGCTGCGGCTGCGGCCCCTGTAACGACAGCGGCGCCGATCATCTCTCCAGCCCCCACCGTTGGTGCCCCACTGCCCCCCGCTCCTTCTACGGCTGTCTCCGTCCCCGCGGCCGTCACAGCCGTCCCCGCTCCTGCACCGGCACCCGCTCCCGCCCCAGCCCCTGCGCCCGCCGCTGTGGCCGCCCCCGTCGCGGTTGTCGCAGTGGGCGGCGCAAACCCTCCCCCGCCCCTCCCTGCCTTCGATCCCACCAAGGAGGCGCGCCTCGGGCCTGTCACCTGGGGTCGCAACATTACAGGGGAGTCCTCCATTGTGATCAAGGCGGTATTGCCCGCCGCGCGCTCCATCATGCGTAGCTATCGCGCGCGTCGCGGCCCTGACTCGAACACCATCATCGCATGCTTCGAGTCGGCCGAAATTGCGACATGGTTCATTGCCGCGTTCAACGCCGCCCGCGTCGCGCCCTACGAGACTGTTTTCGCGTCCCCAAATGCGTAGGGGCAGCTCATATTGATTTTTCGTCGCAAAATTCTAATTTTACCTTCAACTCCCTTCCCTCCTTATCCCATACCCCCTCCCCCTTAATCCCCACTTCTAATGTATATACTAATTTCTCTACCCCCGCGACGTCGTCGTCGCCTCATACCCACTTACCTAATCTTTCCTCATCTACCTCCTCTCATTCTACTTCCTCAGACTTTTCTAATTCAAATACCAATTCACTTGTCCTACCAACTCCCACCTCTCTAATTAGTATTAGAAGCTGGAATATAGATGGTTCTTTTATTTTGCTGATGAGCTGCCCCGAAACACAAACCGAACTCCAAAAGTATGACTTCAACTTTTTTCAAGAAACTCATCTTCGTCCTCAACAGCATGATACTGTGCGACTACCAGAAACACGGGCATATTGAATCGCGTCGCCTACGGGGACGGGGACTTGTATAATGAATATGAGTCGTGGAGTCTCTTTTAAACACCACAGGACGAGCACCCAACGAGTATCATGTTCACCTGGGACCAGAATATGCCAGAGCATTGTGTCTGAGAAGTGGGTGTTTTTGTTGGATTCAATTACATTGTTCACATGGTATAGGACCCACAGATAAAATCCGGCGACGAGGTGACCTCCGAAATACTTGTAGATATGCCCTAATGAGACCCCAAAACAATATATTCCCAACTCCCCCTGTGGGAGGAGATTTCCATATAAACATGATTATATTAGAGTACATTTTATATAAGCCGAATAAAAAAAGTTGAAGCACGAGAGGACCTCCAGAATTTCGTTGCGGTTTCGCTCATATAGTTTTCAGAATGATCCATTCAGAATTGAGCACGCAGTGAGGGAAAAGGTCGAAAAGATCAAAAATGTCCCAAAATGGGAAAAAATTTGGCCGCGCCCTATGTTCCGCAAAGGGCTGTAACAGTAATCTGAGTCGTAGGGTCGATTCTGAGTACCTCATAGAGGGCCCAGAACAAACCTCTATGAAACTGGTGGATATATCATGCAGCAATTCTGTACTTGAGTAGACACTAATATTTCACCTTCAATTGCATTGTTTGGGCACAAAAAAACAGATACGGCGACGAGGCGACCTCTGAAATACACCTATGTTTGCTGTAACCAAGGGCTGGAGCACGGTATTAACATCTCCCCTTGTGAGAGGAGATCTGCTTGAAACAGTAATAAATTCATACTACATAGTATACAGGCAGAATAAAAATAAACGAAAGACGAGAGGACATGCGGATTTGCAATGCGGTTCGGCTCATATAGTTTTCAGAGCAATAAAATGGGAATTGAGTCCGCAGCAAGGGAAATGGTTGAAAAGATCGAAAATGTCCCAAAAAGGGAAAAAAAAAAACAGCCGCGCCCTATGTTCCGCAAAGAGCTGTAAGCATTTATATCACCAGGTTCTGCCGTTCGAACGGATCGTAAACATGATGGAATGAAGTGGGGAATTTTCACTCTGGCCATTCTTTCCCCTTCTAGTTATTTGAACCGCAACAAGTCGCTCGTGCAATGTGTTTTGTTCTTCATCTTGTATTATTCTGCGCCCAAATTTGAGCTGTGAGGGTGTTTGCGCGGTCGTCTGAACCAACATCAATCTTTGACCAAACAAACGAGGCCATTCCTTTCGATGGAAGTTACATTCGGTTCGATCGGATGGTTTGAGATAGTACGCTTGGGAAGTTTCATTCCTTCTGAACGGCTGGTGTGGAAAGGCACAGGTATAATTCGGTGTCTGATATTCAATGGAATAGGCAAGCGCAGCGCACCCTAACTCCGGGTATAAGCCGTGTCGTACCGCCCCACTGATTAGAGTGCCTTGGAGGTTAGTGAGCATCGAGTAGAAAGCGCTAACGAGGCTTAGCATGCTGACCTGAGATGCCCCGGCCCAGGACATCAAAAGGGCGGCCGAGGAGAATATCATAGGCGGGGTTGCGGACAACGTGAACCTGTAAGTACAACGTAATGTCCCCGATACGGAAGGACACATTGCGCGCGAGGCCGAGGGAAGGAGAAATGGAGCCGTTGGCCGACTGCATTTTCAGGACAATGCGGGGATCGTAAGGAAGACCTAATTCGTGACAGATGGATTCGGACATCGCAATGATTTGGGAACCACCATCAACAATACTCTCGACTTGTTGCTGGTTATCGACGACCGGGACGATGGAGCGAATAGCAGAGGACTCCATTTACATGAGTTAATCGTATCGCAGCACTGTGAACGGAATGGGCGAAAACGCGGGCACGATTCATGCGCCAAAAGGAGCAGCTCGAGTTGCTGGAGGAGGAGATGTGCAGGACCCTGCAGTTCCTGCAATGGAGGGCTAACTGGTGGCGTGACATGGCGGGTATTCGTCCCCCACCTCCAGCAGACGAGGCCGACCGAGACGGCGCGACATGTTACTCTCTGACACACCGGGCTTATGCGGAGGGTAACTTGGCGTACGCTCGACGCCAAGCCGCCCGCCTTGTCAAGCTGGCCAGGCAAGGAGTAGGAGGACGTTGCCGACTTCATCAGCATGGGGAGAGCGGCGCTTGGTGTCTTGGAGGAAGAGGACACATTTCTGCCCCCAGCTGCGGAGAAGGACGAGCTGGAGGACGAGCTGCCGGTGCACCCGAGGCTGCTGCCCCCCGATTCACAACGCGCGGACGGTACAAATGGACAGTAGTCGTTTTTCAAGTACTCGCATGTATCGTAGATGATTTCCAAATCGGGAAGAGCCCCAGGCTCAAGCCAAACATGGCCAACTTTAAGCAAGACGCCGTAGACGACGAGCTCGAGGTCTTTGACGCTGTGCATTGAAAAGGGATTTGTTCTAAGGCGATGTATCGCGAGCCAACAACGCGATCAACGGTGAGCTCGCAATGTACAGTAGCCTTGGACACTGGCTGATGCTAATTAAGAGGCATTCTCAGACGATGCATCGCGAGGGATTCAGATTAGAACGATTGATTCATCGCGTATAGCATTCAGATTAGAGGACGCGATGTATCACTGCCCCAGCATCTGGTGTACAGTACCCTACTGTACAGAATTTGGTATGGATTCGACTCACTGTACATGCCACCTTCGTCCTAATGTACCCCAGGTGATTTCGAAACTAGAGCGAAGTCAGACACGGGCAAGATTTGTTGAAAAGGAGCAACTCACAATTCACCAAATAAAAACTTGGAGCTTCGATTCAAGTCAGCCCGCCGTCGTATGATAAATAAGGCAATAATGATTCTCAACAAAGTGTTCCATTCGAAGGCAACCTTGGGAGAACTCATAGCGATAATACGAAGGTAGCGATGCAGGATGGTCAGTGGAGCATGCAATATTTCAGGGAAAGAAGACTCAATTTCGCATTCGCTGACGCTGGAGTGCTCAAAGTGTGAACGCTGTACTCACATATGCGTAAGACGACTAACCATTGATGAAGGAGGAATCGCAACTTTTGACTCACCGCCCTCGAGCTCTAAAACGAGGCGTCCCCTAAAGGCGTAAGATGACTGCTTAAGCCTACTTGCACCATTGTAACCAAACTCTGAGGTGTGTTGTCCACGGACCGCGAGCAGTGAGCCACCCCCTCACCGTATGCAAGTCTAAATGGTAGGAGAAAATAGCATTAGAATAGAAAACGAAAGGGAGAAGATTGCCTTGTCCGCGAGTCGAAACCTGTCAATGCCGTCGAAGTTGGTACGGCTCGAAGATGGCATTGAGGACCCCCCCTCGCTTTCTCTGGGTGCCGTTACCAGTTTGGTCGACGCGCAGGTCCGGGGTCACATCTGGGGACCAGAATATTGATGGTAGTGGACACGCGTCAGCAGAAGCCAAGGCGGATGCCGCGGCTCAACAGCTTGAATCGAAGAAACGTGCACATCCTGGTGCAGATACTTCGGATGCGATGGAACCGGCACCGAAGAAGCAGCAGCGTCAGCTCCCGTCACACCAGTCCACTTTGACGGCACTTACAAGAAGCATGCTTTCCGAGAGAGCTTATTGTGATGAAATCTGATCCCATTTAAGTCAATTATGTGCTGGAATACAGTATAGTAGGGTTCCTTGGATAGTGAGACCTCCTTGAGTAATTGTTTTTTAAAAGCTCCCCAGTGCCTTCCTGGGTCAATGTTCTTTCATGTGGTAGACTATGCATTTTAGCCCCATCTCTGGAAAAAAATCCAGGCACAGCGACGCTTTGGTGCTTAAACAACAGGTGCTTTAGACGAGCTCACGGCTGATGACGTCATAAATCACTTTCCTTCTCATCGATTGTGCATTAATCCGGGCACCAGCGACCTACCCGATTTTTCTAATGAAATTTCACACTCACGGCCACTATCTTGGCGAAAATCCCGGGGATCCAACGGACATTGAAGGGTCCATCCACCAAAAGCGTGACATATTTCCGAGCACGTGAAACCATTCTTGACAGGGTCATCCGGTGTAATCACCTTTCGTCCAATCGACAAGCGCTCTCCGGCTCCCCGGTTCCCGCACAAAAATCC
The DNA here is from genome assembly GCA_029289565.1 of Mycena galericulata. Classification (NCBI taxonomy): domain Eukaryota; kingdom Fungi; phylum Basidiomycota; class Agaricomycetes; order Agaricales; family Mycenaceae; genus Mycena; species Mycena galericulata. The sequence goes on from JARKIA010000492.1 coordinate 6,838, forward strand.
CACTGCTTGCTGCACCTTCACGGTAACCGAGATGAGCCGAGGAGAATGATCTGTGTGACATCACGCTATCCAAGGAACCCTCCCTGTGACCGATCCGCCATCAATAGCATATTTTTTTGCATGTGGCTACAATTTGCGTGGTAAATTCTGGAAGTTGCGCTGCATTGCTCACTATAGCGACTAGTATCTACAAACTTAAATTCAGATTTTATTTCTTCATGTTGCGGACGCCGCAGCGGAAACATCAAAGTGGGTATCCAAGGAACCCTACTATACTGTACTTGCTCTCATATTATTGAAGGCGTTGAGCCCCATGTATTCTTGGGAACAGATTTTTGAACCTCAGCTGTAGCTCAAATTCAAGCAAAGAGAGACATATTGACCTGAATTCAGGGATGTTTTTACCAAGAATACACATAGAATCAAATATGTTTTGTATGCCGGTGCCCGGCCACAGAGTGGGGAGCTCACCTAATCTCAGTTTGAGGGTTTCAAAGAAAATCCAGCACCCAATTAATTTATACTACAAACTAATTCTCAAATACATAGTGACTGAGGTCCATACCATAAATATCAAACACGAATCCCAGCTAAGTCCTTCGCTGTGTGTCCACCTCCAGCATCTGTTGAGGCCCATATCGAAGAGAGGAGCTAGGAAATCAATATAATGATCTCAGTAGTAGACATATAACAAGCCAACTGAGATGTAAGCCACGGATGCGAATGGAAGTAAGTCTGTAAATGAGCATCTGTAAGCTTGTTATGTACCTCAACAGCATCCTCTAGTCTCCTCACTGAATCTGTGATAGTTGGCCTCTTCATGCAAAAGCAATACAGTCATTCCACGGTCCTTGCAGTTGCCGCGGTCCTTGCATTTTATTTTTTTCTGAGCCCGGAGAGCAGATTTTTGCATAGTATTTTGCGTCAATCTCCTTATATCATGCCCATACATCTCATGGATTTTTATAGGATATCAAATATTACCCCGAAACTGTGGAGCGAGCACGTGATCAGCTGATTTGCAATGTATACAACCACGTCCAGTTAATTGGATCTATTTTTGCAAAGAAAAATTATGAGGAGCATCTACTACATCTCGAGTGTCTAGTGCAAAGAAAAATTGGGGGAAATGAGGAGTAAGGCGGCTTGGAACAAGCAGATACAGGGGCCACCTCCACATGATGTTGATTCTTCTACAAAAGAAACATGGTTCATGGACTCTACCATTGTCAAAGTGATATATCAAAGGTAGGACCAGGCCATGAATGCGTGTACAACAACATAAGAGGTGAAGAAACCAGTGTTGGGGTGTTAACAGCTTGAGCTGGCGAAAGCCGAAATTCAGACCTAACGGGCGCCATTTGAGTGATATAGCATGCTCCACCACGAGTTGGACATGTAGGAATATGCAGACAGGCGGGAAATGTCAGAAAATACCAAATCTATCGTGGAAAGAGGATATCGCGGTCCTGTTTGTGCAAAAATGCAAGGATCGATGATGCCGGAAAAATCGGGCTGGACGAATCGGCCGTAAATGAGTCAAAGATGGCACTCTCTCCCAAATCTTTTTATGGTACCATGATTTAACTGTCTGTGAAGTTCTCCTACAGATTTTGTTTCAAGCCATAGGCTTAGTAATACGTCGGGAAATCCGACTGTCTGAAACCTTGTGCAAGGACCGTGGAATGACTGTACCATCCATCATATTGAAGTCCGAAAGTGCATATGTGTGTGCGCGAGTTCAATCCCTACAATCGACAATTTTCAATTCATATAAATCATTCAGAGCTATGGTAAACTGTGAAGAGCACTGAACTGGCAAGCCCGACATGCACAAAAAAGAAAAGTAAAAAGGCGATTCAGAAACATTAGAAGCATGAGAAGACAGGTACAGTGATGTGCGACCATCAAAAAGTCAGAACTCAGCACAGCCATCTGCTTTTCAGGATCACCCACAGAATTGGGGTCGCAAGCTCCCCCAATTACAGCTCTTTGCGGAACATAGGGCGCAGCCTGATTTCTTTGAAAATTTGAGGTTCTCACGAGATCGGCCGTAGCATGCTCAATTCTGCACCGTTTGCCTTGAAAGTAGAACGGAAATATTTGAATTTCCATGGCGGAGGGCACCTCGTTCCCGAATCTGTTGACAACATGGGAATTACTTTTTTTGGCAAATATTGAGGGTTCCAGGCATAATTGCCATATTATTATTTATACATGTTAGAATCACCTAGTTTTCTGATATATCATATCTGAACAGATACTGGAGGGTATGTCCTCCTATTTTGAACATGTGTCATGCTTCAAATGTATTGAAGGTTACAAATTTTGTCCAACTCTCGCTCTACACCAGATCTGAATGGTGTTGTATGACAGTTATACGGGGATCACATGCCCTCCAGTATCTGTTCAAATATCACATATCCAAAAACTAGACAATTCCAACAAGTATATCTAATGCTACGGTAATTCTGCCCGGAAACCTCGATATTTGCCAAAAAAGGCAATTCTCACGCTGTCAACACATTCGGGGACGAGGCACCCTCCGCCATGGAAATTCAAATCTTTCCGTTCTACTTTCAAGGCAAACGGTGCAGATTTGAGCGTGCTACGGCAAATCTCGTGAAAACCTCAAATTTTAAAAGAAATCAGGCCGCGCCCTATGTTACGCAAAGAGCTGTAAAAATAATATTTGGGCCAGTTTCTAGGTCCATATAGAGGCCGTGGGTGCCCGTACTAGGTCGATCTGAATCAGTGTCAAATCCAGTGATAACTGGTACAGACAAAGATGAATTGCCAATTCTATCTGAAGATAGTGGTCTCTGGGTTCAGAAAAAGAAGTTTCGGGTTGTATTAGTACCTGAAAACGGATTTCGAAGTCCTCGGGAGCCAGAGCAGCAGAAGAGGATGAGAACATATCTAAGAGGGAGTTTGCCATCGTAAAGGCCGGATCACGCTTATATCAGCGCACGATTTTCCCAAACGGATTGCTGGTGGCCAAGATCCAACGATCTGCCACTTCTTGAAAACTCCGCTGACATATTTCATGAGCCTCGCGTAGGCCAAATGTCTTAACAACGAGTTTGGATCTCAATTCAAAATCAATCTGGGTGCGGGCGAGCTCTGCTGAAGTTATTTACTCATCCTATTTTACCAACAAAGCATAGGAATAAGCCGATTATTTCACTCTTCTACATCATTTCAGCAGAATTGTCGAGTATGGGAGCAAAGATGCTGTCATCATCTTTATAAGCCTGCCGGGCATATTCTTCGATCTGACAGAGCTCAGACAATGATCAGAAAACCTGGGTGACACACACCTTTCCGCGAGGCGGCTGTAGTTCTATCGTGTCACCTATAAACACACCAGCTGCGAATAATTTACACACTGCTTCACGCTGTTCCACCGACAGATTCCAAACACGCCCGAAGGACCCGGTGAAACCGAATTCTGCAATGTTGGAGTGCTGCGGGCTGGCGAGACGGGCCTCGAGTATGGTGATAACTGCATCCAGTTTCGCTTCGCGAACAACGAAAAGTTCGAGGTTGGGAAGCAGAGATCCTTCCCCGATCTCGCTGGATGCTGGCTCCAATAAATGGTGTGGAAGAAATACTTCCACAGCGGAATTGCAGGCATGTAGCCATGGCAGGAGATCTCCATTTGATTGGTATTCCCAGTTAGACGACGTGATCGAGAACCGGCGGAGGGCAGGAAACCGGGGAACAGAAATCAATGGAGAAGAATCCTCAGAGAGATCAAGGGTAAGATCGGCAAGTGCGGGCATAGCCAGGATTTTCAGGAATCGAGCACCATCATCCAAAACGGGGGCTTCGAGCGTCAGGGATACGAGCTCAGAAAGGACGATACTCCTTCCCTCGAGATCACCGGCATCATCAAATTGCCCCCGATGTAAGCAGATCCTGCCATTCGCAAGGGCCACGCAGTGCGAAAGAATGCCATAATATGTAGCAGTGGAGATTTCCGAGTGTGTGAATGATAGCTGGGTAAGCTGGTGCCAAGGGATATTAAGTACTGTTCCCTGGCGCAATCCGTCCAACGTGAGGGAGCGGAGACAAGCTGCCTTGGTGAAGAGCTGCAGGCCCGAAGGGGACGATAGATGGTGCCCGAAGTCCTCACGGAGACTGAGGGTCTCCAGGCGATTCAAGGACCCCGATGGCAAATCAGGAAACGAGCGCATGGAATGAAGGGGGGTGACATGTAACACTCTGCATCGGTACAAATATCGGACGACAACTTGAGCAATGCGCTGATCATTTCCATGGACCACCAGTTTTATTGGGTATTCACCGCCGCGGTAAAGCCATGTGTCCAGTATCTTCGACAAGCGTGGGGCATCTAGAGGTTTAAAACTGATTTGGACATCGCTCCACAGCTCATGCATCCCTAGTGCGATCGATCGCCAAAGGGAACAGACTCGGCAAAGAACGAGCCGTATGTCGCTAGACGTGACCCGGGCCAAATCGGCGCTGAAATCGCCGGATTCGGCGCAAGCGCAAAGTCTGAATATTTGACAAATAGCATCTTCAGGTAGAGCAGCGAATGGCACACGATACACGGCAGGGTGGGGGTAACGGACCCCGTAGCGAAGGATGGCCTGCCGGAGACGCTTGGCCGCACTCACCGCGGGACTTTCAGGCTGAAAAGAGTCTTCCATGGTGAAGGGAACTAAGGCTCCAACCATTTCCGTTCGCAAACGGTTTCGAACGGTAAAAACCGTTTTTATTTCCGTTTCGTTCGCCAGGATGGAGAAACGGTTTCAGGAACGGTTTAGAAACAGTTTCCTCTGGCCAGATTTCCGAAATTTCAGCCACCAAGGACTGAGCAACAAGGCAAGTAAATCGGCATTTTCCGACACTCTGGGCCGCCTCGGATCAGTAATCAAGCTACCTCTCCCGCCGCCTGATTGCCCGCTCCCCATTGCCCGCACCCATGGCATCATCTCGACAACCAAGCAACAGAATAAAATGTGACTTTTCATGTGACGGGACGCGTCAGCTCCTGGCAACAAACGACCATCATGCCCCCGCGCGACGCAGTGGACCCGTCCCTCATGCTCCAGGGTTCTCGCTCTCGTATCCTATCCAGCCACCTCACCGACAAGAATAACTCGGAAGCCCCTAACGCGGCACATCATAGTCTGATCCATGCAGAACGCGTCAAAGCTGGTAGGTTCTCTTCTCACCCTGACAGGTTGACGCGTCCTGACGTGTCTCTTGATGCAGCTCGCCTTCTCAATACACTCACCGACAAAATAAATGATCTATGCGCGTCTTTGCCAACGACTATTCCTGAAGGGACCGAAGACGACAAGATATATCATGTCCTCACGAATATCCAAGGCCACGACTCTGACAGTGTGGGCTCTACCTTCAATCGTCGTTTTGACATCCTTTTCAAGGAGGACTCCCTGTGCCGCGACGAAAATGGACGTTTTCGCTTTGTTCGGCGCGGCAAGATGGGGATGTCGATGGTTGTCAAATACCTCCGCGAAATTTCGTGGAGTTCCTCCGATGTAGATTTGGATGGCGCGCAACTCAAGCTGGAGCGCATCGTAAAAGAGATGGAATATATTTGGTGCGTCGTAACTCATGGGAATATTTACGCGCTAATTTCTACCTGTCCACCGCCAGCGGACCCCAGAAACCCGCTGCCGCCGAACCAGCTTCTCGCACCAACCGCCAGAATGCGGCCTCAAAGGCGAAGTCTAAGAAAGCACAAAAAGAAGTGCTGATGGATGACCTATTCGACCGTCGGTTTATTTCCTCTATATGCGATGAGTTTTTTTGACGTGACTTGTTGTTAGGTGTGATGGCGCCGGGAGGTAAAAATGCGGATAAAAATTACAAGCCGCCTAGGCGTGCTCAAGCCCTCTCGGAGGAAGATGAAGATGATTTCGACGACGACACTCTCGATGCGGCGCCGTCTGAGGTATTTTCGATTTCATGACTTGACTCGGGATAAGCTCACTGAATTAAATCAGGGCGGGCGCAAACGTAAGCTGCTCGTTGTGGAGGGTGAGGAGGCCGCGGCAAAACAGGCATGTCTTTCTGCAGCTCAACGTGTTTATGTTGACTTTTAATCCCAGCATCAGAAGAAGAAGGCCAAGACGGCCCCTCCGAAGGTCACCGTTATCGAAGTCGACGACGAATCCGACGACGAGCCTCGTAAGGGCGGAAAGCGGGGCCCGAAGAGTGATTCCCGTGACCACTTTTTCCCTCCGAAGGCCGTGACGGTAAATCAAGAGAAGCGGTGGGAGTTTAAATGCCGCCATTGCACTACGCAAGTCAATTCAGTTTTTTCCCCCGTTAATATCCCTGAGTCCCTGGTTTCAGATCCCTTACCGTCCTGCGTACTGTGGGAAAAAAACCAGTTGTTCGGCGACGAGAGCCCACAGCCGGCCCTTGGGAGGCTAGCTACCCACAGGAACAAGCAGCATGGCGATATTCCTCTTCCCAAAGATGTCGAGCCGGGAGTTACACGAGGGATTTCGGCTGCTAGCGCGAAAATTATGGAAGACTTCTTGGTCGAAGGCAAGCTTAACCCGGCCATCAATCCCACACAGACGAATTTTTATAAAATTTTCGCTGCGTGGATTATTGAAGACGACCTTCCGTTCTCTACCGGCGAAACGGTGGGGATCAACCGGCTATTTAAATTCATGCATTCCCGCTACCTGCTGCCTAGTGATACGACAGTACGCAATACACTGGCAAAAATGTATACTGAGATGTACGACACCCTCAAATCCGAGCTAGCGGTAAGTCGTAGCGAATAACCATCTGCGCCAGCACTAATTGTTGCCAGGACGTCAAATCCAAGATCGCCGCATCCGAGGATACGTGGACGACCCGCTCGATGATGTTCACGTTCGCGGGGACGATCGGGAGTTGGATTACGAAGGACTGGGAGCTCGTGGAACGCGTTCTCGATTTCCATCCGATCGAAGACAAGGATCACGAGGGGGAGTATGCAGCAATTAGCCTGGCGAAACGGCTTTCGGAGCTGCAGATCCTTGAACAGATGAGTTTTTTTTTTCAATCTATGTTTGTTCTCGCGATTAAATGACAAACCTTCGATTACCTTTCCGCCGTCGCTCTAGATAACGCAGCTATCAATGATGTCCTTGTCCGCGCGCTCTCGCGCATTCTGCGTGAGAAGTTTGATATCCAGTTTGTGCCCGAGAATTCCCAGATCCGCTGCCTTGCGCACGTTGTGAATCTTGTGGTACAGAAACTGCTGGCCGCTCTGGACGAGGCCGCGGATCCAGAGATCGAGGATTACTATATTCCCAACAAAGACCTCCCGTTCCATTACGATCCGGAGGACGATCCGGACTTGAGACAGATGGAGGAGGAGGTATTTGACGAGAAGGACGACAAGGAGAATGAGGAAGAGGAAATTGCGGCGAGTTTTATTGCAGCAGCTGGTGCAAACGAGCTCGGCCCGCTTTCACCGCTTCAAAAGGTATTTCGTTATCATTCGCAAGATACCGTTCTGATGGGGAGTTTTCCAAGCTGCGACTCTCGGCGACCAAGATTTGTTCCTCCCCCCAGCGCCGGAAGCGTTTCCGAACCACTGCGCAAAAAATCTACAAGGAAGAGCTCGCCCCATCGGGGAGGAAGGTGTCCAGCCTGGGGGTGATCCGGGATGTGAAGCATCGTTGGAACTTTACCCACGCGATGATCCAGCGCGCACGTCTACTCCGTAAGGTACAGTCTCGTCCCTTTAATCTCCCGGTGGCCAGGTGCTCAGAAACGGTGCAGGCTATCGATAAATGGGTCAAGGATGGAGAGGAACTCTACTACCTGCGTCTCACAAATGATGAGTGGAAGCTCCTTGAATCTCTGGGAGATATTCTTCAGGTGTGTTTTTAATTTCGATCGTTATAAATCATCTTGGGCTGACACATGTAAAGATTTTCACTCACGTTACGCTCCAGATGTCACGGTCCGGAACCCCGACGTTGCCGTGGGTGCTTCCCATGTACGAGCATATGCTCAAACATCTGAAGGCGAAGCGGGACGACGAGAACTTACTGCCCTCTCTCCGTATCGCTGCGGAGGCAGGCTTGGGAAAGCTCGAACAATATTACGCCAAAGCACGCGAGTGCCAGCTGAACGTCATCGTGACATGTGAGTCCTTTCTCCCTTAAATCTTCTTCCTCTTACATCTTTTACACAGTGCTCCACCCATCATTCGGGCGTTCTTGGTTTAACAAGATGGGTTTAGACCGTGAAACAAACGCGAAGATATTGTTTGAGCACGCTTACCACTCCTATGAGAAGATTAACGACTCGGAGAGCGTTGGAGTTCCCCAGAACAACCCGCGGTCTCGACCCGGGACCCACACCTCCTTCCTCGACGATGTGTGCATGATTGATGTAGAAGAGCAAAATATCCCTCAGGTCAGCGAACTCGAGCGGTTTTACAACGCTCATCGCACGTACGGGCGCGGGAAACCCAACGATCCTTTAGCTTGGTGGAAGGTAAGCATAGTTCCATCTCCAAAATTGATCCCTGCCTGATCTTACTCTCGCAGGAACATGAGCGCGACTTTCCGGTTATCGCTAAGATGGCGCGCGACTTTCTGGCCATCCCCGGAACGAGCGTCTCTGTGGAGCGGCTTTTCTCTAAGTCACGCCATTTGTGTCACGAAGCCCGCGGGTCAATGAAGGCACAGACAATCATGGAGGCGATGCTGGTCAAGATGTGGATTAAAGCGGGGCTGTTTAAGAAGGCGTCATTACGGTGCGGCGTAGCATAGTTCTATATTATTATTTATATCATTTAGCTGTTGCTCACTGCTGAAAAAAATACCGTTTGCAAACGGTTTCTAACCGTTTCAAACGGTTTCTTTACCGTTTCCGTTTGGTTCTCCCAGATCGGCGAACGGAAACGAAATGGTTGGAGCCTTAAAGGGAACTGACTGAGGAAGAGAATCAGATCGTTGACGTGGCAAAGTGACAACTGTCACGGTGATGCTATCATTGATGGCGGCGATGATTGTGCAGATCTCCTAATGACACAAGGGGTTGCTTTCATGTCCTCTGTAGTCTATTGGTTAGGGTGGTTATGCAGGTTTCTATAGCTGGGTAGCCAGAAACCTTTTGGTTCAATCCCCGCCACTTGCACTTTATTATTTCATTTACTTAGTGCAAAAGCCATGGCTGGTGTCGTGGATTTAGACAACGGTTTCTATGGCAAGCCAATAGTCTAAATGGTAGCACTATTGGTGCATCTGGTGGCTCCACACGCCAAAAATGCCTGCGGATGGCTGTCGGAGCCATTGGACACTAATGTTAGCGGGTGGAGCCACCAGTTTGTGCTAAGGCTCCAACCGTTTCCATTTATAAACGTTTATACACGGTAATAACCGTTTTTATTTCCATTTAGTTTGCCCGAGGGCTCAAATGGTTTGCAAACCGTTTGGAAACGGTTTAAATGGTTGCCGCCCACGGCTGAGCGGCCGGCGCGACTGTACGTGCCGAAACGGAACATTCGGGCTCGGCCAAATTTCGGCAACTTGCTCGGGCCGTTTTGTGGCCTCTTCGGAGTCTTGACATCATACTGGAGTGTTAACAAAGAAAACTCAGAAAGAAGTATGAGTTAATGTGGCAACATGTCAGCTTGGTACATAATGTTGGAAAAATGGCTGAACCAGGAATCAAACCCAGAGCTATTCTGCTGATAGTGTTGAAAGGAACAAATCCATTTTCCAATACATAATTGGTCAGCCCAGGAACTTGATGTCATCACCTGCCAATCCTTTCCATGTGACAAGCCATTCTGGAAGCACAACCAGTAGAGAATTAGAGACCCAACCTGTGACAGTGGTTTTTATTCCACACTCAGCTTCCACCAGTTCGATCTTTGCTGCATACACAAAGATGACATATTGTATGAGGAGGCCCAGGCATCTGATGGAAAATCACAGCAGAAACACAGCTTCATGCCCCTCCATGCAGGTTGTACACCAGACTGCGGGAGTGATGCATCACTTTGAATGGAAGTTTGCCATTCCACTGCATCCCAAGATCCCAGAGTTGGGGCACTCACTCCATCCCTGCCATGACATCTGCATTTTTGTTCTGCCAAGCCTTCTTCTGGACCAACATGTTGAAAGTGGAAGTATGGATGGTCTCAGATGGGAGCCAAAAAGGCAGGTCTCAGATAGGTCTCAGATGGGGAGGCAAAAATTGTACACTAGCTACATATATATAGGTAGTAGAACAATAGAGTAGGCAAAGACAATAATAAGAACAATAAGATGAAGATCGGTATCACCACAATAAGATCAGTATCAATACATATGAATAACAGGCAGACTCTTTTCAGCAATTGATGGTAATGAATATAACAAGTGGCCTTCGAGGCCATGAGGCAAGTGGCGTGGGCAGTGTTGGCCCTTAAGACTTAGGAACAGGACTTGATACACTCTGATCTGAAGGAATACACAGTCTGCAGCCTGAGGTGGCAGGCTGGGTCTAAGTCTGAGTCTGGGAATGTGCACACAGTGTCTGTGCAGGGGTGATCCCACTGGAAGACTCCCCTGCACTGCTTCCACTTCTGTGGCCAGAGAATGAGAGCTGTCCTTGTCCATGTCCTTGGCTGCCAGTAAGCAGCAGCATCTGCATTGGCTGCAGGCCTTGCCCAGGGGTCGGGTTCTGTGCCTTGGCAGTATTATTATATGGCAGAATAAAACCTTGTCCCTGCCTTGGGCCATTAAATGCAGGCTGCTGCTGCCCTACACCCAGCTGCAGGGGCTGGGCTGCAAACACCTGCTGGGTCCACACCTCGAGCACATCGACGCATGCACTTGATCTGGACATATCTGGGCCTTATCAGACTCAATCTACTGTCACACTCCTTATCCTGCCCTGTAGATAGCTTAGGATAGCGTGATTACTCAGATACTTATGATTACTAAGGACACTACCATATTAGTTTAGGACACTCCTATGATTACTCAGATCATTTTCATGCATTCCCATGTCACCCACTAGTATATATACACTCCTGTAGTCACTGTAGTCTCCAGTCTTGACCTGGTCATATGTATCTCCACTAGCAATATAGGCAACCCTTTCCATCTTGAGCACATAGTATTGGCCAGTGTGTCTGACAGCAACACTGAGGCCGCCTGCCCTAAGAAGAAAGCTCAGGCATCTTCCTCGACCAAGAAGTCTGCAGCGGAGAAGGCCAAGGAGGCCAAGGCAACCAACGATGCCCTCAAGCTCCTCAAGGCACACCATGTGGCCTCCAAGACAAAGGTGCCTCACGGGCTCACCGAAATCCAGGACGAGGAGTCTGAGGTGGAGTAGTTGTTCATGGTCTTGTTCTCCCCCTTCTTGCTTGCTGTTGCCTGCCCCCTCTTGCTCGCCGTCCATGGGTCGTTTTTTTACCTATATTATATACAACATGTGTCCCTCTCCGCGATGAATGAATGTGCTGTGTGCTGTTTTTTGTGTCTCCTAGTGTGTGAATGGTAAGCGTGGTAGCAGTACAAAATTCTGCTAAGTCTTTTCCGCAGTGTGGTATCTGTGGTAGCAGTGGTGGTCACTGCAGCCATTTTTCAGGGCGGGGTCGGGGGGAGGCAACGTGGGCCTTTTATGCTGTAGGGCTCCTGTCGGCCCCAGCGCTGGGGCTATTGGACTCCAGAGTATGCATCAGCCTCTGGAGGTTGGGCTCATCCTCTCATAACCCTTGGGCTTGGACCCAGATATCATATGTTTGGAAATAGATCCTGCTTTCTGCACACCCAGCCAAGTTCTGTGGCAGTACTGTTCGATCTTTTCATGTATGTAGCAATGAACAAGATTATTGTTTTCTGGCAGACAATGATCCCTCCAAATACACCTGATTGACACATCACTCAGGAGATCGGGATTTTGACTTGGTCCAAGCGTAGGACCTACACTAGCATAAGACATGCCTCTACTAGGTGTGAGTTCCACCTTTTCCTCTTCCTTGCCTTCACTCAGTTTATTGGTTGCAGTGCTTCTGTTATTGCTCCCATCGACACCGCCCCCCCTTGCTCGCCTCCTGAGACCCCCATGCACCAAACTCTCAACTTTTACTATGGAGGGTATCGCGGTGTCGATGCTCATTATTCTCCAGCTGGGGAGATCCTGGTTCTGGACTCAGATAACAATGATGATGAGCTGATGGGAGAGCTGCAGTATGGCCATTGTCAGTGCTGTGGCACTTCGAAAGTGTGCAAGATTGATTTGGCCGGAAATCACCATGTTTTGAGCAATGGTCAGCAACACGCATGGGCCTGCTCCCTGGTGAGTACCAAGCACAAGTGACATTCTCTACAAGAGATTATCCTGAAGGCTGCTGGGATGCATAATGTCACACTCAAAACACCACCCCAGGCTGATCTCTTTGCAATGTTCTTCAAAAAATTTGGCGGTGGTGTGCAGACTCCGACCATGGCCCCAGCAAAGCCTGGTTTCGGAAACATGGGTCTGTTCATGGGTATGAACCCTTATGCCTTCATGCCATGGGGTTCTGAGTTTCCCCATCTAACAGGATGCAGGTCCTAGAAAGGGTGGATGGTGAACATACAAATTTTAAAGTGATGGTTCTGACAAGGGTGTTGATGCAGTGTGCTGTAGGTTGTGCCAGTGAAAAAGGGAACAGTGACAGAACTCCCCGAAGTCATGAATGAGGTGACTAGGAAGAAGTTGACAACTACCTGGTTTGTTTGGAAGACAGCCACAATATGAAGAGAGTGGTGGTGGCTGGCACTGACACTGCAGAAAGGGACCCAGAAGTTGTCTGGACAGCTCAATTAATGAGGGGTGCTACAGCAATTTATAGAAGAATACCTTGGTATAGGGTGGAGACTGCAAGATAGGCTGTCGATTGAAAGCGATGAGTAATTACTTTGGCCAAAGATGGCATGGAACATCCTGGGATAAAGAATAGGTTACAATCGGAAGCCTGAACGGGGAAACTTGAACCATCTTGATGTCATCTGGGATGGTGCTCAGAATATCCCAAATAAATGCCTGGGACTTGGGATGAGGTTATGTTAGGTAGAACTCACCAAAAGCACTGTGATCAAGAGGTAGCCTGCTCCCTCATAAGGTAGGGCTCATGGACTTTATGCATACATCACATGATGTGATGCCTGCCAAAATCACGGCTATCAAATGGGTTTTTCACGGACTCTCACCCTAATGACATCATAATTGGGACCAAATAAAAAATATGGCTGCAAGGAAATGTTCCTGGGCATATGGGATGCTACCAGGTACCAATTCGTGTACATCCACTTCATTTGACTTCCTCTCCCTTTCAGCTAACTCTCCCCCCAGTGTGAAGGACCGGCCCAAAACTAAGAGGTCACAGACAACCCAGCTCTGCTGCTCACTGGACAGGGCGTGAGGCCCACGGCACAGCGAGGACATGCCGAAGCAGGGCAAGCTTGCAAAGCCACGTTATTCGTGTCGCAGCCGGCTCAGAATCACTTGTCTCCAACAGGGTGCACACAACGGGCACCTTGTCACGGTCCGCATGGGTCACATGAGGCATGACTTGTACCTTGACAGCAGGCCAGAGGCAGTCAACCCCAGCAAGCACTAAAGAACATCAGAAGTGCCCTTCAGCGTGCAGCCGCCAGCTACACGGGCACTGGCGGGTAAGTAAACAGTGTGGCCACTGTTTCGTATGCATCACAAGGACAAAGCCCTTTCAACTGGGGCGAAAATTCTGGTACTCACTGGTAGCTGATTGAGATGGAGCCAAGTGCACGCAAATGCATCTGGATTGCCCCGTCCAATTCAGCAGGGTTGAGAAATGGATCAAGTTCATTTTTTCCTAAGTTCCGAGTTGATAAAGTCAATGGCGCCAGATTCCATGTCAGCCTTAAATGGACCATCCCACTCACCACGTTTAGTATTCGATTCGCGGCAAGGTGAAGAATCCAATTTCAAAGGCGGGCATGGCAGGAGCAGACAGCTACTTTTTAACACCATGTTCGAGGTGTTAGGGGCCAGCAGACACCCTCAATATAGAGAACAAAGCACCCAGAAAATCAGTTGCATACAAGCAAAAGCCTGAGTTGAAACATAGTCTCACTCTGAGGAAGTGTCTGGCGATTCGCGGGTCGATCTGTTGTCTCGACACAATTCTGGCACGTGAATGCAGCAAAATTCCATGAGTTCTTTCCTCGCATCTGTGCTGTCAGGGACTCACCAGGGACCTATCCGCAGCAAAAAACAATCTGCAATTCCGCGTGTTGAACAAAGGCCTAGTTGGAGTCTTCTTCAAATCTCTGGCAACGTGGTTGCAACCCAAGAAAAGATCAACAGTCAGCTTTTAAGCCTAACCAAAATGTTGGATTACGCACCAATGGACTTGAACAATGGTGCTGCCGACTCGGAGCAGGCAGCAGAAAAGTGAAGTTCTACACTTCAGGGTCAGAATTTTGTCAACATTGACTGTACTTCACATCCATCTAATCAGGTCTCAACCCTGAGGAACTCACAATCAGGAGAGCAATTCAAATTCATGTAATATTGATAAGACAACAGTTAGTTGTACCAAGGTAACTGCTTGTACTGAGACTCTTTGAATGGGTCCGCCGCTCTGGTCAATGTTTTTAACTCTCTGAGGAACATTATTCCAGGCTAAATGGGCTAAAAGTTCCTGGTAAGGTACGAAAAATTTCGGATAAGCATGTAGCTTAGGCAACATTTGGGATGACTGACAGCGGGTTGAGATCTGCCAGGTCTTGAGTCTAAATGGCGTGGAGAAGCTATTGAAAGATCCCAGGGTCGAAACCAAGGCTTTAGGGACACTCTGGGACAAGGTAGAGCTGGCGCATCACTGGCGCATCAATGCGTGTTATGCCATGTCAGTGCTGCGGCAGTGCCGCACCGGTGCGCGTCAATGCATCTGCCACATCATTTTTACCAGACCCGACCTCTTCTATCCTCTAAGCAATGCACTCAATCAGAAGGCCACGAATTCAATTTTGAGTGGTATTTCAAAGTTTGATTTCGGAACTTACCCAAGTCATTCAAACTCCGCTGCGCACATGGCTTCAATATCGGCATGTCTCGCACACCCCAGTATTCAAGGTGCGATAATTGTTCATCACCTGGTGTTGATATCTGTATGCACACCTACGTCGAGTCCAGTGGCGGTGTATGTACCCTGTGGAGGCGGCATCGGTGTCGGCATCGATGTCGATGTCGGGTCGGGGCACGAGTCGGATGTTGCGTGCTGCATGTCTTTGGGAGGTGCCTGTGCATGCAATGGGCGGTGCAGAGGGGGGTGTCACATGTGCACCCACCCTTCTTGTGTTTCAGGGGACGGCGCTGGGCGGGTGTGGATGGGTCTGCAGACGTCAGCGTTGGGGAATGCGGGGGTGTATTCGGGAAGGCATGAGCTAATTGCCTGTATCACTGAGCCTCAATTCATGTAGTTAGTAGTAGGGTAGATGTTGTCCAGAGTCACGGAAGAATGGAGTGTGACCAGTGGTAGTGTGGATCTTGTCGTTGTAGCTAAACTCAGCAATGGCAAGCCATTCTGCCCAGTCGCTCTGACGATGATTAACAAAGATCCTAAGGAACTGCTCCAAGTCCTGGCTCACTCGCTCCATCTGCCCCGCTGCACGCCACCGCTGACTGCATGCACGCCGTGCCCCTTCCTGCGCCAGATTGTTGAGTTCGTCACCACTGTCTGCCTGAGTTTCTGTTCAATCTTTTACAGAAACCGCTTCTTGTGGCACTTCACAAATTTGTTGACGAGGTGCACTGCATTCACTCTCCACCCTGCGTCAAGTAATGTCCACCTCAGATTGCCCCACAAACAACCATGATTAATTCGCATGTCCCTCACACACCTTTCGGCATGATTGGTAGTCCATCTCACTTTCTTCTGTCTTTTCTCACCCACATCTGGAACCATAGCTCTCATTCTGTTGTTGCGCTGCGCCACACTGACATACGTCATTTCGGAAACCACTCCCGAAAACGCAGTGGGGCAGGCATGCGCTCAATACTTAGGCTCTGAATGGAATGCCAAAATTCATACATGGTTCGGTGTTTCTGCTCGCACAGAGGAAGAGATCATTGCCTTCATTAACTCCGTACCATGGTAAGTTTCTCTTTCATCCACGGGCTTCACAGCTCTCACTTTGATTCCAGGGATATGGCTGCGAAGGCTGAGGATGGAGTTACCTCTCAGTAAATACCTCTCAGCAAATATTTGGTGAGATGACCCAAAGTCAAAGTTTCGAGATTGCAAGTGTTTCCGTCATTGACTCTAGGTTACAGCACTCACTGGTTTTTTGGTATAGGATTCGGAGTCAACCAATCTGTGGAAGCTTTATTTTGGCTTAATGATTCCAGTTGCGGTGTTCTGTTAAATTGGGGCTTTTGTTGAAAACTACATGGAAATGAGCGGAAATTCGGACAAGTTGTTTAACACAACAATGTAAATGTGGGGACTTGTGCTCAGCCCTGTCGAAGGGTGTGCGTAAGTAAGGTTCAACAAGCGACAGCATAGGTTTTTCAGGGATGTGCTGAAGTCTGTGCCATCTAAATGAAGATATCATTGTATCATGCACTATCACGACCACTAGTTGTCTGAACTGAACTCAATCGGGACCCGTTACTGCTGCATCCGAGTCTGAACACACCGTACACCAAGCCGTCATTAAATTGCATTTGTTTGCCCTGGAATGGAGAACACAAAGCCTTCCCGGAACGGACCTGGGGCACTAGAAGGAAATGTAAAGAGACAGTTCTAACCGAAATTGCGCTGGCTATCCAGCAAACAAGGTCCCATGAAAATCCGGTTTGAAATGACTCCAAACAGGGCAATTTACTGATTTGATGCGAAATTCGGCATACCAAGTCTTCATTAAATTGCAGCACAGCCCGAAACTAGGCACACCAAGCCACCATTAAATTACATTTGTTTGCACTGGAATGGAGAGCACAAAGCCTTCCCAGAAAGGACCTGGGGCACTAGAAGGAAATATAAAGAGACAGTTCTAACCGAAATTGCACTGGCTATCCAGCAAACAAGGTCCCATGAAAATCCGGTTTGAAATGACTCTAAACAGGGCAATTTACTGATTTGATGCGAAACTCGGCACACCAAGCTGTCATGAAATTGCATTTGTTTGCCCTGGAATGGAGAACACAAAGCCTTCCCAGAACGGACCTGGGGCACTAGAAGGAAATGTAAAGAGACAGTTCTAACTGAAATTGTGCTGGCTATCCAGCAAACAAGGTCTAGGGTAGTGAAAGATACCGTTCAATTTTAATTCGAAGTGCGCGACCCATGTGCTCAAAGGCCGGAACATTATGATTAAATACACCTCGGTGTAGGTGTTTCTCACATATTAATTACAGGCGTCCCAGAGCCTCCCATGTGAGAAACGTAATTAACGTGTGAATAACAAGTTAGAAAGGTACCATTATTTAACAGCGCTAAACGTGATTTCTCTGCACCTGTGTGCCCTGGGCAATTCTCTTCCATTCAGACTCACGACTGGTGGAAATATAAATGTCAGAGGTAAGCTTAGGGAAGAGGGTGATAAAACACACCGAGTCAGATGAGCTGGAATAAGTTTGTTTATCTGTGTTGATTTACACAAATGTATTGTAAATCATGTAAATCCAAGATAAGATAATGTTAATTACTGGCTCGAGATCTAGATCTGCCCCATCGGGCCGAATCAGCCCTACACGCTGATTGGGACTGTCCGCCCTTTTCTCGCTCCCAACTCGTTCGCCCTAGACCATGTCCATGAACTGTTGATAGACAGACCAGTCGATCTGAGTTCAAATTCGGGTAACGCGGTTATCGCCAAACAATGACAACAAAAACATAAATATTCTGGTGGCCCGAATACCGGACTTTTTTTTTCGGTTAAGAGCTTACTGCCACTTTGAAGGGCCCCTGCATTCCCCCAGCGCCCTAAATCCCCTCGTTCCGAATGGATTAGTACTGTAGGTGACCCTAGTGTTGCCACGGCTCAGCTACGGCTGGCTCGCGAGCCGAGCTGATCGGAGCCGGCTTCCAATGACTCAGCCGTGGCTAGCCGTCGGCTCAGTCCACTTTTGGTAGCCTCGAGTTTTTCGTACTTTCGCATGGTTGTCATAAGGTAGAAATAGTTGTGCTATGCTGCTGAAGGCTTCCTGGACGCATCCTGGCCGCTCCTCCCCTGTAGATCAGGAAGTACCGCAATTTCCACGAAGCTGTCACGGGATATCACACCCTGTGACGTCGCGTGACATGAGCCGTGACGGCTCATCCAAACCGCCTCAAGCTTGGCCGCCGCAGACTCAATCTTGAACAGGATGTCACTAGAGGATGTTTACTAGATATTAGACTCCACATGGCACATCTACAGATGGCTTATGACTAGATGTCCAAATTGGGTCTGAGCCGATGGCTAGCCGCGGCTTTGATGGCTGGCTTCGGCTGGCTTATTTTTGGCTCAGCTCGGACGGCTAGCGGCTCCAATCCGAGCCATGGCAACACTATGTAGGCTTATGTAAGTTGCATACAACTTTGCTTACAAATATACCTAATCAGGTATCCCGCGCGTATCGCAAACTCAAACTCAGATCGAACCAGCCTGTCTATCGACATTCATAGACATAGACAGGCTGGATTCGAGCCTACATTCGCCCCTTCCTAGATCTCACTTGTTCTGCTCCTCCGCCACACTCTTGTCCTCCCCGAAACCTGAGGGCTGTCGTCCCGAACGCTGAGTCGGCAAGTGCAGTGCAGCGCGTCATACATAGCTCTGTACTTGGGGTGTAGGGCCGTGGCATTGCCCGGCAAAAACTCGTGCTTATATTTTTTAAATACTTGAAGGATCTGTGGTCAGAAAGGTAATCAAATTACAGCTGTTTACATAATTCCGTGAAAACGCGAGCGCCGAGTTGTGCCGGGTCTATCCGCAGCCCTTCAGCATGAAGAAGGCATTTTATTTATGTCGGAATACACACCCGATAGCTACATAAGAGGTGATTGGAACAGCTGGTTAATCTTACGTGCCAGGGCACCGTGTCTGACCACTTGGCGCCCCCTCAGCATCGGTCACGTGTACGGGATTTTTTTTTTCGTCTTTTCACGGAATTATGCGAACGGCTATATTCGAATCCAGGGGCAAGGGTCGGCATATAAAAAATCAACAATAAATGCTGAGTTGTATGCAAAAATATGGCAGAGATGGAGACCACATTCCATTGGTGTACTTGGACACATTTTCTCGGTCAGGGAAATTTTCGGGCTGACCTACCTTGGGCTTGGGATTGGGCCCGGGCCGGGCCGGGCTTGGGCTTGAGCACGGGCTTGGTTAGATTTTAGTGTTCTAGATTTGTCACGTGCTCTCAATAGGAGGCCTTTTGACCCTTCCGAAATCAGTTTTTGAACTTGATTTCCAGATTGGGAACTCCATCAAAGGAGCGGAATCTTCCATACCTCCTCAAGGAAGCGTATTCGGGGTTCATGAAGTTTGAGCCAATATAATATATGTCCTCAGTAGCGGTGGCAAGGTTCGGTTCGGAAATCGGTCCGAACCTGAACCGAACCTGAACCGGACGCACGTTCGCGTTCAGGTTCAGCGAATACTTGAACCTGAACCGAAAGTTCAGTTCAGCGTTCAGCGGAGAGTAGGCGCGTTCGAACGCTGAACCTAAAATTTGTCAGGTGAGTAATTTCTACACGAGTTTCTCCACTGTTCGTGCCCGATTTACCTCACATTGGCATAGCCCAGGTATTTAATTTATCCATCGCAGAACACACCTGAACCTTCTCTTCGAAGGAAATTCAAAGCAATTTCGATGTTAATTGATGACAGGTTGTTGTCACGTAATTTTCTAGCAAACTTGTGTGAGGACAATTTATCATTTGTAGGCATCTCGGTACTAGCCAAGGCGTGTGAGATACCTTTTCCAACCACCAGAGCACTGAAAATCTTGGTAAATCTTGGTAAGTGAGATTTTCAGTGAGATTTCAGCCGTCCGAGAAGGCCGAAGTGCCTTAGGTTCGAACGTGTTCGAACGCCAAACTGAACCTGAACGCGGGTTCAGGTTCAAGGTTCGGGAGTTGCCCGAACCGAATGCCACGTTCAGGTTCAGCGTTTAGGGCAAAAGGCCCTGAACCTGAACCGAACCGAACCTTGCCAGCACTAGTCCGACTCCTCAGGTAACTCTGGTTCCCTTAAATAGAGGATTGGAACTGAAAATGTGAGAATTCAGGCTACCCAGAGAGACCCTGGGCCGGGCTCAAGCCCGGGTTGTGGGCTTGGAAAGGGCTTGGGTTTGGGCCTGACTGGGAACAATCACCCGCCACGTGCGCTATGGAGAATCAGGTCACGTCTTTTACTTCCACTGGCGATTCAGAGAAAAAAGGACTATCATTATGCACTGAGGGGCAGGGCAGAAAAAATATTTTGACAACTGAGTCAACTAGTTCAGGGCATGCAAAGATATCTCATAGACCTCTGCAGACCTCATTCTACTCGGTGTGCTTGGATACATTTTTGAGACATGCAGTTGTCTACGATTCTACATATGAAGGTTTCATGGTGGGGGTGAGAGAAGAGAGGCGCCAGGATTTCAAATTACCTGTCAGGATGGAACAAGGTTGCTGTGCTGAACATCACTGGAGATAGCGCAGATCGAGGCATAGTGCGAAAGAATACAGACACCGGGGCTCGAACTTGGTGCCTTATAGTCTCGTTTACCAGACGTTATAGGGCAGTCGCTCGCTGCGCTCGCGGGCAGGAGGAAGAGATATATCCAACCGGAGATACCGGATCCACGGAAATTGTTCCGAGGCAGAAATTGATGAAAATTTGATTGGGGAACACTGCCCTATAACGTCTGGTGCAGTTTGGTTGGTAGGGGTGCGATCGTGTCACACTTTGACTCTCTGGTACTTTTCTCTTTCGTTCTCATCCTCCGTTGCTCCGACGGCCATTAAACCTTGAAGATATTATTTAGACAATCTCTGAAGGCTCTGGGCATACCATGGGCAATTTAATACCATTTATTTAAGGCACAGTGACTTGAGCAATATGGGAGGCCTTCATGCGTTCTTTGACCCCAGGAAATGTCCAGACCTTGAAATGATGTCCCCATATGCATTACATACATATATTGACTGCTTTACATTATTTTCTAGGCACCTAGGAGACCTGTAGAGCACTTTGGACCGAAGCACCTTTTAATCACACTCTCAAATATGGATATATCACGCGTCTTTCGACCTCAAATTGACTGGGATACTTCCAAGGAATCAATCAATTATTTTGCACTGTCGATAGCACGTATTCACGCTCCATGTCGATGCATTCATCACTTTTACCCCATATGATTGGGGAAATACAGGATTATCCATGGGTATTCGGTGTCTTGGCTCGCCTTGAAGCTACAGAAGCATTGGATATATCCAAACCGGTCGCTTACACTTGAAATTGCCCATATAACGCTTACTGTGTGCCCTTAAGATCGCGACGCGTTTGAAGTACGAGTTGTGACGTTTGTGACTTACATCACGGATCGCATCCTTTTCGATCAAACTGCACCAGATGTTAGGGCGGTGATCTCGCGGTTGTTTTGGCATCATTTTCTGCCTCAAATTTGAAACTCCGCTGATCCCCCGCCCTAACATCTGGAGCCGAGATTAGGTGCCTTACGGAGACGGTGGCTCGGCGTTCAAATTGAAACCCTAAAGTCATTAGAAAAAATGTAATGAACGCTGTTAAATTCATTTCAACACAGCCACTATTAAGCGTTGTTCATCAAGGTGTCGCTGACCATTTCAGGTGCTCTCAAAAAGCTCATCTCGTTTGATAAAAGAACGATCACTTATTACATAAGCACTCGCAACATCCGCCATCAGGAACGTCATTTTTACCAACGGTACAGTAAATCGCGCCGCAAGCGATTTGGGTATAGGATGGCGAACATAGACCCAATACACGGAATTAAGGGTTGACGCATGAAAACGTCCGATGAGTAGGTAGGAGGAGGAGGAGGAAGAGATGGCGGATGCTCCGCTGCCTCCGCTGTGGACAAATTCGTGCTAGCATCTGTCCTACGCGTGAATGAACACACAGAGGTATGTTGTCGTAGACTCGAGAGCATAGTTAATGCAATTTTTGTGGATTTACAATCCAATTTCCATGCTATAGGGGTGAAGATTTTGGAGGAGTTTCACTAATTTCATGGGCAACTACCTCCACTGCTGTATGGGTCAATATCTGAGCATGCCAGTCCATTAAGTGAAAGCCTTGATGCCAAAAATGATGTGACTGTACTGTAGACTGGGCACTGGGTCCACTATATATCCCGTGAAGCAGTTCCGAGCGTGTAATGATCCGAATCAACACTTACTGTATAGTAACTTGGGGTCTGAAAGGCCCAGGGACGAGCAAACTCGCGACGCGCTGGCACGCACCAGGCATCATGGGATCCGTAAATCCTGTAAATTGATCGGAGATAAGTGCTTATTGGCACTTATTGCGGGGGAAAAAGCCAAATTCGATGACTCTGGCCTCGTTTCGATGGGGTTTGCTCCGGAATTTCTCTGGCAGATGCCACTATACATTTTGAAGTCCTACAGTGGCGCAAGAGATTTTCCAACCGCCCTACCTATTGATATTGTACCATGTAAGTAGTCGACAATACCCAGCACGTTGTCAGGGGCACGTGGCCTCGGGGTGCATCTTAACCGACCAGCGACGCGTACGTCTGTGCCTTCTGTAGTCTAGTGGTTGTCTCCCCATCTTTCACTGACGTCCTGGGGGGGGGATATATTATGTTCGATTCCCGATTCTGGTACAGTTTTTTTTTTGAAATATATTTGTTGCGGCTTCACGCATCGGAACCCGCGGAGAGCGTGCACCGAAGCCACAGGGCGGTACGGTGGTGTCCCCCGCGCAACCCGAAAGCTGCAGATAGAAGAAGGCACTAACCTAGCGGAGCTACGAGCGCCTGATTGCCGGCCGGAGTCTGAAATTCGTTTGTTTGATGCGAGGCAAGTAGGGCGGGGCGGACCCGGACCGCCGAACAGCGGACGCAGCGGGGGCAATGGACAGCGGCTGTGGGCAGCGGCGGTGGGAACGGGCAGCCGCTTCCGGCAGAGCGTGATTTAAAACGAATCAAGGCACAGGTGACGGATCAGACCATGGCGGTCCTTTTAGAGAAATCATTCGAGGGCAAGCATTTCGCCATGGCACTGAAGCTGTATCTCACCCAGAAATGTGTTGTAGAAGGACACGGGAAGTCGACAGCCGAAGGAATCCACGGCGCGTTTGCCGATTATTGGGACAATTTGTGAGTCACCACTGACTTCAGCGCCTCAGAACGATGCCGCCGCCAAGCTCCCGCTTCCAGGAATACAGTATATCACCGGTCATTGACACAAACAAATGAAATCACCCTTTTGCGGTACTGAATGGGCCTTTTTGGGAATTCTGAGCAGGCTAATTTGTGTGCATATGTTCCTAGAATGTTCTGCTAAAGTTTTGGCATTTTAGTGGAAGCCTTGGCTGGTAAATGAATTACAGCCCTTTGCGGAACATAGGGCGCGGCCAAAATTTTTCCCATTTTGGGACATTTTTGATCTTTTCGACCTTTTCCCTCACTGCGTGCTCAATTCTGAATGTATCATTCTGGAAACTATATGAGCGGAACCGCAAGCAAATTCTGGAGGTCCTCTCGTGCTTCAATTTTTTTTATTCGGCTTATAAAAAATGTACTCTAATATAATCATGTTTATATGGAAATCTCCTCCCACAGGGGGAGTTGGGAATATATTGTTTTGGGGTCTCATTAGAGCATATCTACAAGTATTTCTGAGGTCACCTCGTCGCCGGATTTTATCTGTGGGTCCTATACCATGTGAACAATGTAATTGAATCCAACAAAAACACCCACTTCTCAGACACAATGCTCTGGCATATTCTGGTCCCAGGTGAGCGTGATACTCGCTGGGTGCTCATCCTGTAGTGTTTTGAAGAGACTCCGCGACTCACATTGGTTATACAAGTCCCCGTCCCCGTAGGCGACGCGATTCAATATGCACATATATTGTCACGGAGGAGATTTCCATATAAACATGATTATATCAGAGTACATTTTATATAAGCTGAATAAAGAAAATTGAAACACGAGAAGACCTCCAGAATTTTGTTGCGGTTCCGCTCATATAGTTTTCAGAACGATACATTCAGAATTGAGTGCGCGGCGAGGGAAATGGTAGAAAAGATCAAAAATGTCCCAAAATGGGAAAACATTTGGCCTATGTTCCGCAAAGGGCTGTAAACTAAGAAGCGAAATGGTTAGTTCACATGGAGGATTGTTAGTACAAAGTAGGAAGGATCTGTTGGAATCACATCATTGATCATATTCAGACGCGCACACATCGGTGCGACGACAACGTAGGTGGCGGGTTTATGAGTGTAATGGATGGACTACATACAGGAGCTAGGTACATATTTTCTCTCTCGGACAGTTGGACTACCCCTTTACCTTGCTTATAGTCAATTTATGGCCATGTCTATCCTCAAAGGCATGGGCAAGACATAACTTACCAGGATGGCTAAAATACACTCAAATTCCCTGCTACCTAAAATGTATATGATTTTTTTTTTCGCGGCCCAGGGACCTTCCCCCCTCCCCGCCCCCCCAAATAAGGAAATTTCCTATATTGGCAGCCCCTTGAGTATCATGCCACGGTTCTATGTTCACGCACAGGTCATCTATTTCAGTGGTGCTATTACTTCACTGCTGCTTCTAGAGTGCGATAAAAATAAACAACTTGTTTTCCGACCAAAGAAATGTCTTTGCGGAGGATACTGCAGTCTGCAGCAGCGCGTCAAACCGGTCGCAGACACACACTTTGAGGCGTAAAGTACGGATTTCAAGCCCAGAAATTATACGAGAGACATGTACTGTACAGTCAATTGTTCGAGTATCATTTGTAGTAAGGTTTGCGGGATGTAGCACCGAGGGCCAGCAAAATTTGTGCCCAAGCCCCGCCAGCACGAAGGCGGGAGCGGCTTCCTAAATGGGAAGTGAGCTGATTGATGAGTCGACTCGCCTCACCGCCACTATTTACCGTGATGTGACCATCAATTTAGTCACACCCATAAATATAACTTTATAAAGAGATATGTTGTGGAGTCTGACTATGGGAGACTACTATAACAGCTAACGTCAGTACCGAAGGCGCGAACGAATTTCTTGTTTTGGGATGTTTTCAGAGAATTGTTAGTAACTCAATGGGTTCTGCACCGGTTTGGATGAAACCTAGGTAGATATGTCGGGGTAATTCATGCGCAATTAGTGATAGAAAGGAATTTGTGAAAATATTATGTATTGGGTAATCTGTGGTTTCGGGCTGTTTTCAGGCTGAATGCTGTCTAGCATGCCCAGAACATGTCCCAGTGACCTAATACTTTGGGACGGACAACATGTATACCTGTAAAAATATGTCATAGAGCCAGAAGTACGTATAATCTGGTTATACTCCTGTAGCTGCATTGGAGAAATTTGGCAGCTTTTGCATTCAGAAATATTGTACGGATTGCATCGATCTATTGATTTTATACAATTCAGGACATATCAAATGTTCCTCCAGGCATATATTTTGTCCGTCCCAAAATATTAGGTCACTGGGACATGTTCTGGGCATGCTAGACAGCATTCAGCCTGAAAACAGCCTGAAACCACAGATTACCCAATACATAATATTTTCACAAATTCCTTTCTATCACTAATTGCGCATGAATTAGCCCAACATATCTACCTATGTTTCATCCAAATCGGTGCAGAACTCATTGAGTTAGTAACAATTCTCTGAAAACATCCCAAAAAAGAAATTTTCGTTCGCGCCTTCGGTACTGACGTTAGCTGTAATTGAGAATGAACAAAGACAAACATACCAGCTTTCAAATCGGCTATGCCCATCCCCAGTCATAAGTCAGGACTGGACATTACATTATTGACATAGCGTAGCGGTCATTTTACTGAAGGGTTCAATATATCTCAGTGAATGGAAAGAGTATGACAGCTAGATACTAAACTGAGAATTTTTTTACGATGAATCCTCGGACTGTCCCTCCGTGAGGAGCTAACTCCGCTTCTCCAGCACAATGTGCTCGAGGGGCTCTGCCTCTGAGTACCTCCCAAGCCGGCGGTATGTGGCAGCCAACTGTGCCATGGCTGGCAGCGTGTCCGGATGGTCTGCACCGAGGAGCTGCTTCCACTTCTCCAGCACAATGCACTCGAGGGACTCTGCCTCTGGGTACCTCCCAAGCTGGCGGTATGTGGCAGCCAAATTTGCCATGGCTGACAGTGTGTCCAGATGGTCTGCACCGAGGAGCTGCTTCTGCTTCTCGAGCACAATGTGCTCGAGGGGCTCTGCCTCTGGGTACCTCCCAGGCTGGCGGTATGTGACAGCCAAATTTGCCATGGCTGTCAGTGTGTCCGGATGGTCTGTACCGAGGAGCTGCTTCCTCTTCTCCAGCACCATGAGCTCGAGGGTCTCTGCCTCTTTGAATCTGCCTGAGTCAAAGTAAACACGAGCATATTCATTATGGAACACTGGCTTTATAGTCTTTGGGTCCTGGATCAGTGAGTCCACATGAGACATCAACCCAATTCTGAACAGATAGTGATTGTCTGTGAGCCTGATTGACATCCCCATGATATCTGTCATGCATTCTCGAGCTATAGGTTCATCGTGCCGAGTATCTTTGCACCATGAGTGCACAAGTGGATGAATAGACAGTGTATCCCTCGCATGTCTTTCGATAAGAGAATATTCTTGAATTTCAGCAATGATTTCCATGAAACATTGAAGGTCCCAAGTGCTTGAAATTGACAAGAAGTTGCCAAGGAATGCTTGGGCTTCTTGTAGAGTCTGAGCTTCCTCCTCATTATTGGTTGACCATGTGGCCGACTGCTGAAATATTGCTTCTGGGATACTTTCGTGATGCAGCAATGAGCAAAGTTGTAAAAACCATGCTGCCACCTTGCCCAACTTTGCAAAGCTAATTTGCCAGGTTGTATACACAGTCCATTCATAATCATCATGAGACTGTGCAGGATGCTGGCTGAGTAGTTTGATATGATTCTCTCTGTAAATAGAAAGATTCTGGGGGAGGCAATTAACTTTCGCAATATAAGCACCAGCCTGGATGACTGCAAGGGGAAGACAGGAAAGTTCCTAGGCAGGCCCAATCAATATGTTTTTGGAGAGCAGAATATTGTGGATGAAAATACCTTGACAATTTTTGAAGCCCTCTCAGTATTCTCACCAGTTTTCTCCTGGACAGCCCTCAGTAATAGGAGGCCAATTGCATCAGTCTCGTCCATGTCCCCAACTCTAGAAGATGACCTAGGTCCATAAGCAGCTAGCTGTGCGCCTTGGAATCTTCGACACAGTTATGAGACTCAAAGAGCACGTTTCGGCGAACACCTCGGCACAGTGCAAATTGCACCTGACGAGGTGCGGGATTAGCTGCTTGCTTTGCATCTGTTTGAAAAGGACGCAATCGCCTGGAAAGCGCCGGAGTACACCAAAAAGAAATCCGAGGCAACAGTTCTGCGTGGAATTTCGCTGGCTATCACCCGTAGAAGACGAATCTAAAACCTAAAACCAGCTTACTGCCCTTTGCGGAACATAGGGCGCGGCCGTTTTTTTTTTTTTTTTTTTCCATTTTGAGACATTTTCGATCTTTTTGACCATTCCCCTCGCTGCGTGCTCAATTCTCATTGTATTGCTCTGAAAAATATATGAGCTGAATCGCAATGAAATTCCGCATGTCCTCTCGTGCTTCGTTTATTTTCATTCCACCTGTATAATATGTAGTATGAATTTATTACTCTTTCAAGCAGATCTCCTCCCATAAGGGGAGATGTCAATACAATGCTCCAGGCCGTGATTACAGCAAACATAATGTGACTGTTACAGATGGCGAATTGGCGCGCGTCGCGTTCCATCGTGAGGGCATGCACCCAGAATCTGAGTTGTGGGGTTTATTCTAAGGACCTCATAGGGGGCCCAGAACAAACCTCTAAGTAACTGGTCGATATATCATGCAGAAACATTGCACTTGAGTAGACACTAATATCTTCACATTTAATTGCATCATCTGGGCAGCAGAAGGCACAAATAACAAATATGGCGACGAGGTGACCTCTGAAATATGCCTATGTTTGCTGTAATTAAGGCCTGGAGCACGGTATCAACATCTCCCCTTGCGGGAGGAGATCTGCTTGAAAGAGGGATAATTTTATACTACATATTATACAGGCTGAATAAAAATAAACGGGGCACGAGAAGAAAAGCAGAATTCCAGTGCGGTTCCGACCATATAGTTTCTAGAACGAAACACTGAGAATTGAGCCCACAGAAAGGGAAATGGTCGAAATGATCAAAAAAGCCCAAAATGGAAAGAAAAAAACGGCCGCGCCCTATGTTCCGCAAAGGGCTGTAAACTGAGCACATACGATGGAATTTGCTGGGCTGGTGCACATTTCGGCCAACAGCTACGGAACGGTTATGTCGTGGGATTATGTAAGGCAATCTTTGCCAATGGGTGCCTTTCAACTCCGCCAATCGGCTGCCCAACACCCGTAGCCATAGCCAAATGCTATATAAAGTGGGACATGGGCCACATCAAGTTGGCGACAATGAATACCATTTTCATAACCATTGTGGCAGGGCTTTTTGCAATCAATCTCCATCGTCTTTTCTTACGTTTCTGGGGTCCATCACTTCTGGATAATATTCCCGGCCCTTCCAGGACATCTCTCATTAGCGGTAAGTGACGTTTTCCGCGATGCGTGCTACTGAAGCTCTATCTGTTTGTTACAAGCATAGGTAATTTAGGGCAGCTACTGGATCCCGACGGATGGGACTTCCAAGAGAGTCTCGAGACTATTTACGGTCATGTCGTGAAGATCTGGGGGCCTCTGGGTGTAAGATGGCGGTCTAAACTGTATTGCAGCCAGTGAAAGTCTTCCCTAGTCTCGGGGCATTTATGTCTTTGATCCACTGGCTCTCAACGAGGTGTTGACCAAAGATACATATGAAGCTACACCGATGCCAAGATCGTAAGTAATTTGATGGTCAGGTCGCCCATTCAATTATTCACGATTGATTCCCCTGCTTAGGATGATGTTCTCTCTTTTTGGGCCAGGAATCTTCTCAGCCACGGAGGAAGACCACCGGAGACACCGAAAAATGTTACTTCCGGCCTTCGCACTTCCAAATCTCCGTAATATGTTCCCCGCCTTCCTCGATGTGGCGGAAAAAGTACGCAATATTTATGAACGTCTCACCGCTACTGATGGTTCGTTAGGTTCGGGATTCTTTCCTCGGTTCAATATCGGTATCGGACGGTGCAGCTACGGTGGTAGGGTTTAATCTTCAATTCAAGTTTCTCTTGACCATTATTTCAGGTGGACATGAACTCCATTTTTGGCCGGGCCTCTCTTGAGATCATTGGGCGTAGCGGAATTGGTTATCCCTTCAACCAGATCAATACAGCCCCAGAACAAAAGAACACTTATGCAGAAACACTGAAGAGCATTCTGTGAGCAGTTTGGAACTACCGGCTTCAAAATCCACTTGGCTCATAGGTATACGGCTCAGTCCAACAACCTTCGGGTTCGCAGCCTTTCTTCCCTTCTTGCCCTTAGCCGAAAGGATCAGTTCTCCTTGGTTGAGGCTGAAGATTCTGAATTTCATTCCCTCACCGACTTTGCATCGTTTGAGGGACATGTCGCGTTTTATCCACGCTACAGCTCAAACCTTGGTGGAATCGAAGAAGGCTCATCTGGAGGCAGGTACTGGTGATAAGGATATTATGAGTCTTTTATGTGCGTATTCCGACCAAAACTGCCAATTCTTTTGCAGAATGACTAGGCTCTCTCAGTGAACCGGGCAGGCGAGACATATCTGACGGACGATGAACTGGTCGCGCAGACATCGTGCGTTCTCACCTCAGAGACTTGTTTATCACAATATTCATTTCCACTTAGAACTATCATTCTGGCTGGAACAGACACGACGTCATCCGCCTTGAGCAGACTATTCCACATTCTCTCTCAGAATCCTGAGGTGCAAAACACTCTTCGATCGGAGATTTTGTCCGGGAAACTCGATTACGAATCAGTCTCAGCACTTCCTTATCTTGACTCCGTGATTCGAGAGACTTTGAGGCTGTGAGTCCCGCGCAATACTTGGAATGTTTCGTTAACGTCACGATAAGCTATCCCCCAGTCGGGCCTGTTATGATGCGAGAGTACGCTTTTATTTAATTGAATTGGAAGTGCGTTTCTTTCTCCCTGACCAATGCGCTTTAGAACGACCGAGGACGTCCAACTTCCGCTAGCTATACCTCTTACTGGGCTGGATGGCGGAAAAATTACCTCGATAAGTGTTCCAAAAGGAACGACAGTTTACGTCGCTGTGAATGCAGCCAATCACAGCCAGAGGCTCTGGGGATCGGACTCATTGAAATTTAAGCCCGAAAGGTGGATCAACAGCCCCGCGGGCGGATTCAGGGGAGCCAGAATGGGCGTGTATGGAAATACAATGACATTCACTGGCGGATGCAGAAGTTGCATGTACGTGTTCGATCCAGTGTTTCGATGGTGTCACTCAACAATCACTGGCGCAGAGGGTATAAGTTTGCTGAGATGGAGATAAGTAAGTATTCATACCACTATCCGAAGGTCGATTACTCACGGGACCGTGCTCAGAGATTATGACATGTGTGCTGTTACGTGTATTCATATTTTCTCCCGCACCCGAGGAAATAAAGTGGAAAATGGGCGGCCTCGGAATAGTACCAAGTGTGGGAAACGAGGTACGAATGCCGTTATCGGTGTGTAAGTACTCGGTATCATAGACTGTACACTAGCAGTGTGCCCGTGCTACGCTAGGAAAAATTGACATGTACAGAAGAGTATTACGGACAATGTAAAATTTTCCGTAGCACCGAAGACGCCGCTCATGATTGGGTCGAGACACTTGTTCAAGTTGATGCTGCGTGCTAAGTGCGAAAGGGTTTTATTCCTAAGCTAACACGCGCAATGCAATCAGCACAACACATACGAATTGTATTTGATTGAAGTCAGTGAAGTTTGAGTAGTTTATTAGTTGGTTGTTGGTTGAGTTCGCTCGCTGCGCTCGCTAGTTAGTCTCTCGATTTCACGGCTGCACCCAAGTGCAGTGTTTCATCATTGTTTGGATAAATTGGTCAAGGGCCGGAAAGAGGGGTGCCTGTTGGCCCAGACATTATTGTTCACGCCAGGGATGATTGTCATAGTCCTAGGATTCTATTGCATCCTTCGGACTAGAAAGTTTCATGAGATTTGGTTGGTTGAAGGTATTCTGACCTTTCCTCAACATTTCTCCGTATACAACGGTACCATTCGACACCCCATGGTTAGATTTCTGCCCAGATTTCTTTCCAGTTCATGCTACACATCACCGCAAGCCGACTGGAAACTCAGAAGAGTTACAGCTCTTTGCGGAACATAGGGCACGGGTTTTTTTTTTTTTTTTTTGTGAGTTTTCAGGAGATCCGTTGTTGTGAGCTCAATTCTCAACCGTTTTCCTCGAAAATGGGCTCATTCGATTCGGACGGAGGATTTGGAGGTCCTGACGTCGCCCGAGTTTTGATACACATCTCCAGACATTTTGGTGGGTCTGGTTTGGGCGTTTTTAGACCTCTGAGCGCAGAACGAGGGGGAAAAAATGAAAAGCTGCAGGTGGACAGAAATATTGTCTGTTAAGAACATAATCTGACATCGCAAGGTATGAAGTTTTAGAGAACAATCACAGCAGGTTTAGGTGTGATGTGTCATCAGGGGTGAACAATTCGACAGTTGGACGGCGCAGTTGTAAAGTCTGCTTTCACTTGGTGTGTAATAGTGGGAGTCCCAGGTTCGAACCTGCTGGGTGGAAGTTTTTGGCGAGACATCTGAACAGACAGTTTTGCTTAGAATCGCACTGGCTATCACCTCGCAATCAACCGCGAAAAATTAGGTCTCCATACCAGGTCATGTTTGGATGGCACAATGGCAAATAACGTGTCTTCCTATTGATTCGGCCCGGTTTTCACAGCACCGCCGCCTCGAGTATGGAGAGCTGTCAGGGCTCTGGCCTAAGAACCAGGGCATCAACGAGAATTCTGAACAGGTCCTGAGAGGGAGGAGGATCTATGGGATATGCGTGCGTCTCTGCAGAACGTACAATGTCTTTAACTCACGACGTTATAGGGAATGATGTATTGACTGAAGAAGATCGCGACAATATACGTGCGTTTAAGCTCAAAATGATGTCCAATATGCTGCGCGAGGTCTTCGAGGAAATGCGGTACACATTTGACCATAAACTTGAAATCAGCTCCGAGTGGGTGATTCTGCACCGTGTCGCCATTCTTTCCCACGTCGAGCCCGTATGGTATCATTGCTGTGTCAACGCATGCATGGCCTACACTGGCTCTCGTTCCTCCCTCTCTTCCTGTGATTTTTGTTCCGAGTCCCGCTACACTCCCACCGGAAAGCCACGTCGGCTCTTTTGTTATATACCCATAATCCCCCGTCTTCAAGGCTTCTTTCAAAACCCCGAAACGGTCGAACGCCTTCTCTATCGGAATCAATACAGGCATACCTCGGGAACCATCGCAGATGTCTTCGACAGTGTCCATTATAGAACCTTGCGCAAGCAGAATGTTGTCATTGACGACAAGACATTGTCCCACAAATACTTCTCCGGAAAATATGATATTGCCCTCGGTGTCTGTTTAGATGGTTATCTCCTTTTGAAACGGAACCGTGCCGGCCCTTCCGCTACCCCCATCCTCCTCCAACTCTATTCCCTCCCTCCCGAGATCACAGGAACATGCATGGCCATGCGAAAGCCTCACCACAATCACTGGAATATTGACCCATTGTGAACATCACCATGACCACTGCTCCTTCATCCACCTCGTTATCATATTTTGGCAATTGCTGAAAGTTCTTGATGTCAAAATTGACTCCGCATCCATCATAAATGGGAACTGATAACATTTCAGGTTGGTTCGAAAAAAAAATTGCTGTGAGGATAATTCGAGGGCCACACTTGAGTGCACGGAGATTTTTGATCAGTCACCATATCAATGGACCCAGAAACCTCCCTGATTTTTTTCAGGGACACTCTTCTCCTGCAAATTCCACATTTTATGAGCAAATGCAAGAGGTGTCCGATTCGCTAGCCGAGCACACCATCAACTGCACGTGCTCGAAAGGCACCTTCCATATCGGGTTGTTGATATCACAAACATTGGTGTTCTCCCACAGACTCACCCTCGGCTCCCCCACCCTGACATTGCCTTAAAAGGCAAATCTAATCTAATCGACTCACGTGTAGGCTTGCCGAAACGTGCGGGCTGCGCCTACAAGTCTGATAATGCAGCTGCCCTAATGTCAGTTTGCCGGAGTGGTTATGTACCCTTCCTATGGCAATTGATGTGGCGTTAGTTCGATCCGTGCGGGTCTCTTTATTCTTATTTCATTAAGTGACCATTTTTTGCCTCCCAGCACCGCGCAGGGGGCCCTGCGGCAAGCGTGCACTATGCAGCAAGCCCAGCAGCGAGCACACACGAGCTAGTTCACCCAAATCCCTCGGATAAAGCTCTAAAATCGAAATTCACGCGAAATCTTTTTTTTTAAAGCTCCACGCAGTGGGCCCCCGCGGCGAGCGGTTGCACCACGCAGTGGGCCTAGCGGCGAGCGTAAAGGGGGGTCCGCGGGGGTCTCCCCCGCGCTAGATTAATTTGAGAACTGAGATTAAGCTTAAAACATAATAAAAATTGAGAAAAAGACTTGAACAAACCGGCTCAGATGTGCCGTCAGGCCAAAGGAAGGGGGAACACCGTTCCCCCCAGCTTTATTTCTTGTTGAAATATCAAATACTTCATTCTATATACTTAGTGTAGCGCGACAGTAGCGCGACTCACGGACGCGTCTGACACACACGTGATGGGAAAAATCACGTGGCATGTCAGGGTGGGGGAGGCGAAGGGGATTCTCTCCCACACGGCAACCACGAGCTGCGATGCGTCCTGCCCGGCCTACGACATGTCCACCGGCTCCCTGGTGCCCACCTTGCCTGATAGGGAGTAGCAGACACGTCTTGCTGCTCCTGAACTCTCTGAAAACGACTCGACGACCCGCGTAACAGAGCCACCATGAAATACCAACAAACCACCGATTCTGGTGTAAATACTGTCGATAATACCCCTTCGTCGCACATAAATGAACTCTGTACATCCCAATACCTCCAGAATGTTTCGTTTCAACTCTACTCTGCCTTTCCTTGCCCTCCGCCACCATCACATTCAGCCGGGACAATCACCGCGGATTCATGGACAGCAGTTAACGTTGGCGGCTCGAATCCCAAGGGGCTGAAGTGCCTGAACTGCTTTAAACAATTCAAGAAAGGAGCAGGCCAAAAGAATTTGAGTGACCATATCGCTTTGAATGCTTGCAAAGGTGTGTTCTCATTATGTACCACTGCACGCCTCCCATTGCCGCCGTTCCTTTAACATTGTCGCCCTTCTGGAGAGTTCAAATAATTTACTTGAACGGTGTTGGGAACTCTCGTGATTACACTTCCATCTGCCCGAGTTTTTTCGGCATTTTTTTCGGTCTGTTTCCACGATCTTTCTCATGTTTTCTGGGAAAAATGCCTTAAACCACGATATTTGCTAGACATCGCTCCCCAAGGAATTGCGGGACAAGTGGTAAATACTTCTGATTGCTGTTGATTTTTTTCGGGCTTATCTAAAGCATTTAGAGGCATCAGGAGCTTTCAGCGGAGAGGCAAAGAAGCCCATGGTTTGAGAAATGGTATCGATGCGACCCAGGCCAGGACGCAGACAACATATTTGAGTTGAGCACCCAGCATCAGATAGACAGTGCTTGAGGACGAGAAAATCGGGCGAAAGAAAGGCATTCCAACTGACAACAGCGTCGCCTTTATATGTCAAGAATGTGCCGGAGGACTGCGTGGCCTCGCGGCCGGATAAATAAGTTTCACGCTGCGCCGTAGGCAGCAGCAGCAGCGATCTACTGCGTCCTGTCAAGGAAGGACTACGCGCGGGTCAGCCGTTCCACCCTAAATGAGACGGCCGTGGTGAGAAGCATAGAATGTTAACGAACAGAAGGGGTTAACCAAAGAGAAAGAGCAGAGAAAAGGCCAAAGGAGAATGGATATACGGGGAACTTGAACGAGCACAGCGGAGGGAGGAAGTCGGCAGGCTTGATCACAATCTTTGGGCTGCGCCGTAGGCCACATGCACAGCCGCTGCGATGGACAGCATCTTGTCAAGAACGACTGCGCTCCGCAGTGGATTTGACGCCAGGAAGGGAGGACGAGAAGAGAACCAAAAGAATGGGGATAGGCTAGATGGGAATGTGCGCAAAGAGATACAAAGAATCGCCGAGGTACTGTAGTAATCCGATCAAGTGTTCATGGGGTGTCACCCGTCACCGAAGGTGTTCACTTTTTCAGGTGTTCACGCTGACAAATATTACCATAAATGGAAGTCCGGCGACAGTCGGACCAATTTTTTGGCCATTTTTATGCCTATTTTGGGCAAAAATTGTTCACCGTCACCGTCACCTACATCTCAAGTGTTCAGTTCACAGGTCCCCGTCACCCATCACCTGAACACTTGGTCGGATTACTACAGTAATCGTTGAAGAACGGTTAATCCCTGTCCGTCTGAAGCTTTTTAAACTCCGCTTATGGCAAATCAGCTCCGACTCTTTGGTATATCAGCGTTAAACTTCGGGGAGGGCGCTAATTCAAGCGCTGAATACTTAACCGAAGTGGTGGGCCGCGATATAAAGAGGGAGAGATAAGGCCCCCGGACACTACCTGTCCACATTTCTCCGGAAAATTTCGCTCAAAAGTTACGTGTCTGTCGAATTGAACGAAATACTGCGGTATCGGCCTAATTTTCGTGAGGAAACCATGTGCAATCGAGAACAAACACGTGCAAACTGCACGCTTTGGGAATGGCAGGTGCCCAACCCCACTTAGTGTATAATAATGACCCAACTTGAGGCCAAAACGACGAAATTTCACTACAACTTGAAATTGGCCAGACTTCAACAAACGAGGTACGAGTTTCAATGTTGAGGCGTCTGTCTACGAGAGGCTAGCGGAACGGCGTCGGCCGATTCACTGCATATTCAGGTCCAATGTACCCCCCTGTCTACGTTCGGCTACCCAGGTCTACCTCGGTCTACGTATGGCTACATTCGTCGATGGGGGGATATCGACGAATGATTCTGCTACGTTTGGCCAGTGTTGTCAGGGTAAGACCAAAAAGGTCAAGAGAGGTCAAGGTCAAGGATTCTTGACCGGTCAAGCCATTAACGGGTTAGTATGGTGCGGGTCACCTAGCTCCGCTACCCAGTGCTTGAGATTGATCATCATTTTCCGGCCCGAGTTTTGCCCAGATTTCTTATCCCTCTAGCAAAAGTGTTTCTTTGGAGCGCCGGAACAAATCTGCCAGAGGGATTTCCACAACTGAGTGAGGCAAAAAAAAAATCTTCCCCACCGATTTGGCCACTAATTGCGGACGAAAATGAGCACCCCACTCATTGATGAGGTGAGCCTCGTCGGTGCAGCCATACACGATGTTGGCGCGGAAGGTTTCGGAAGCCGATATATTGCGCCAAGCTTTGTCCCTGAGGTGCTCGGGGTCGACGCAGATGACGCTCCATGTCTTGCAACCTTTGATCTCTTCGACAAGATTACGGCCACTCTTCCGCGCGTCAGTCATGGTTTCTTGGCAGTACGCGAACGCTGGAACGCCAAGTTTCTTGAGCTCCAGCACCTGAAAAGAATGATGAACTGCACAAAATACTAGCTGTAGTCGTACTATATTCGCTGCAAGGCCCTTGGTGGGGGTTATTACGAGCCCCATCGGCAGTTTGCGCACAGGAAGGTCGGGATACAAGTGGGGATTGCGAGCCATCTCTCGAAGAACGATAACGGGAACAGCAAACAGAGCAGACTTTCCACCTCCAGTAGCCATGCTGCACAGAATATCCTCACCGTCCAGAACGCGTAAAATCAGCCCGTGCTGCGATGGATAGAGGCCATCTTTCCATTGCGGAATCTCTTTCTTGACGATTTGAGTGAGAGTACGGCGGCCTTGAGGGCCTCTCCAGCGATGCTTAGGTGCCATGGGATGTCGAAACGCTAGCTGAGTTGGTGGTAGGACGAGGAAGAACAGAGAACTCAGGACGCGCTTGCAGCGCGTACCCGAAGTGCCGTGGGAATACATTTCAAACTCAGCACTTTATGTAATAAGGTCGACTTCCAATGACAGGGCCGCGTCAAACTACAGACTAGAGATGAGCGGAGTTTTAAATCATAGCCTTTGTCTCTAATATGCGCAAACAATTGCCTGGTGAGACCAATATAATAATCTCGGTGTCAATTCCCGTCACCGAAATTAGTTCATAGTCATAAATTGGTGAATACATGTGCATTGAAATATTCTCAGACCTATTCATGGAATCCCCCTCTTTACGGACACACTTTGGATTATATTACAGCGATTAATTACATGACGGTCAGCGGAGAGTAGCAGCCAAGTCTGAGAGTTAATGGTACAAGGGAATTATCTGTATAAGCATAGGTAACCGCTAGTCTCCAGCACCATTGACAGCGGCGGCTCATGTAGAGCTTCTTGTGGTATAGCGCGGGGCCTGATCAACAGCCGCCTGGTTTGCGGCGAGTTTAGCTTTCCTCTTTTTGACTTTTTCAGGCTGTACAAATATTTTAATCAGCACAGGTGCACTGGACCTAGCCTTTCCAAATTGCTCACCTCTGGTTCATTGACCTCTTTTGGTTTAGACTGCGTCACAATTTTGGATTTGGGTTTCGGTTGTGTTTTTTTTTACCGCGCACCAGGAAGAGGTAAAATATGTGCACAGCCACAAAATTCAGTAAATATTCCATAACATGATTCGCCGGGGGTTAAAATCTCTGTATGCATGTTGGAGAGTGCATTCACCTAGGCAGAGTATGATTTGACCAGAAAATCAACACTCATTCCACTTCTGCACTGGGAAGGGATAAAATATGCGCAGAGCCAGAAAATTCAAAAAATATCCCACAATGTGATTCACTGAGTAAATTGCCCTGTTTGGAGCCATCTCAAACTGGATTTTCATGGAACCTTATTTGTTGGATAGCCAGCGCAATTTCGGTTAGAACTGTCTCTTTACATTTCCTTCTAGTGTCCCAGGTCCTTTCTGGGAAGGCTTTGTGCTCTGCATTCCAAGGCAAACATATGCAATTTAATGGTGGCTTGATGTGCTGAGTTTTACATCAAATCAGTAAATTGCCCTGTTTGGAGCCATTTCAAAACAGATTTTCACCGGACCTTGTTTGTTGGAAAGCCAGCGCAATTTCGGTTAGAACTGTCTCTTTAGATTTCCTTCTAGTGATCCTCGCGCGTACCGCCGGGGAAATCCAGCCGCCATCGAATGCGCGGGCCCGCAGGGTGCGCAACGATAGTATCATCGAGAGTCGTCATTAGCCCATCATTGAGGAGGTGCGGTGGTTGATAGTAAGCATTTAGGTCCCCTGCCAAATCTGGTGAGATATATTCCCCTTTTACGGCCTGTCATTATTTTGCTAACACTACTCGCAACGTATCTCGCGGACTCCTGTGTGAACGCTGGCCTGAATTCATGCAGTTTTATACCAAACTGTGGAACCACTGGAATGGTTATGTAGTTGTACTGGACAATTTTTTGACTGTAGTCATTATTGTCTCAATATCATTTTTTTCTGCTCCCAAATTTCATTCCCACCCGATTTTAAGCAACCAAAGCTGTAGCAAACCCCAAGCACACCGCCGGTATTTCTCCACAGTGCCTTATATACAGAAAAAGTCAGAGTACGTTTGACTATGAAAAATTAGAAGACACTCGGTCTTGACTTCTCTCGGAGAATTTGACAAGAGAGAAAACCACGCTCTGCTAATCTCAATTCATACATCTTCCAGACGAACAACCTCTCTAGAACAATCATATGGCTTCTGCGCCAGACCGGACCCTCGGGAATTTCTCTGCGATTTGAATAATAATATTTTTTGAAGAAAACCGTTTAGATCTGAGCTCAGAACAGGCGTTCTCGTCAAAAAGATCAAAAAAGACACAGAAAGGAAGAAA
Organism: Mycena galericulata; assembly: GCA_029289565.1. Taxonomy (NCBI): domain Eukaryota; kingdom Fungi; phylum Basidiomycota; class Agaricomycetes; order Agaricales; family Mycenaceae; genus Mycena; species Mycena galericulata. Next base: position 46,120 of record JARKIA010000492.1, read on the forward strand.
AAACGACCGCGCCCTAAGTTCCGCGTTTAGCTGCAAAAAGGTAACAGTGGTTCATTCGTGAGTATCGACTTGAGATGATTCCACCTTTAAAACCGATTGTCAGGTCGCCTTGCCCCGGGGGCCCGCCCAACGCCCCTCTACTGGTCAAAGGTTTCGTTGAAATGCTTCAAAAATTCGGCCACACCTTACTTCTTGTGAGAAAAACTTCGGAGGGGATGATTCGGACGTGTTTTGAGGCGTAGAGCTCGATTCTGACCTCAGATAAGTCGCAAAATATTCTATTCAGATGCTATGAGTAAATTGCGGATTTGTTGACTTTGTTTATCTTGAGCTGTACTCAAGAGTCGTATGTGTGTTCTGTCAGCACATGATACATCCTTGCCTCCAGGAACTTTCTGACCCGATGCCGCGTATTCTTTCACTTCCTCTCGACTCTCCACTGTCCCACCCATCGCGTCGATACACAACAAGCCTGGAGCTGCTCCACCGGATTTCAATAAGCATGGGGGTATTGGCGTGCCTATGGGAGTCGGGCAAATCCGGGGTTTTTGTGGGCAAATCTGGGTATTCTGGCGATGTGGACCTACATATCATGTACAGTCAGTTGCAGAGTCGGTAACGAACCCGTGGCTCCGAACACGGTACATAAGTCTGTCCGCCTGCGGAGTCGGGCACGGACCAGGTATTTGTTTGGTATTCGGGGCCGGAGGTCCTGCCCCCAGTTTTCTGCATAAAGGAAGGGCCCAGGACCGAGTTGGCCATCAACTCCCTCTCCACCCTGCTCTCCACCCTTGCAGTTGAAACCGGGAGCCTGGGTTGAAAGCGAGAGTGAGCGTGACACCCCTCGCAGGAAACTCCGTTCCACTCCTCTCCACCCTGCTGTCCACCCTCGCAGTTGAAAGCGGTAGCCTGGGTTGAAAGCGAGAGTGAGCATGACGGCTGTCCTGGTCAACGAGCGTTATTGGCCATTTGTAAGCGCGAAGTGTTACTGTCCTCGCATTTGTCTCATGTTTATTTCCAGCGGACCCCTCGCAGGCAACTCCGTTCTGCTCCTCTCCACCTTGCTCTCCACCCTCGCGGTTGAAAGCGGGAGCCTGGATTGAAAGTGAGAGTGAGCGTGATGGCTGTCCTGGTCAACGGCGTTATTGGCTATTTGTAAGCACGAGATGTTACTGTCCTCGCACTTGGCTCATGCTTATTTTCAGTGGACCCCTCGCAGGAAACTCCGTTCCACTCCTCTCCACCCTGCTGTCCACCCTCGCGGTTGAAAGCGGGAGCCTGGGTTGAAAGCGAGAGTGAGCGTGACGGCTGTCCTGGTCAACGAGCGTTATTGGCCATTTGTAAGCGCGAGATGTTACTGTCCTCGCATTTGGCTCATGTTTATTTCCAGCGGACCCCTCGCAGGAAACTCCGTTCCACTCCTCTCCACCCTGCTCTCCAACCTCGCGGTTGAAAGCGGGAGCCTGTGTTGAAAGCGAGAGTGAGCGTGACGGCTGTCCTGGTCAACGGGCGTTATTGACTATTTGTAAGCGCGAGATGTTACTGTCCTCGCACTTGGCTCATGTTTATTTTCAGCACTATTTTCAGCTGCCGCCCCATTCTGTGCATACCCATTTGGCCTCTGGTTTTATTTCCTTCCTTTCTTCTCGTTTGCCTGCCCCTCTGCCGTTGTTCATTCACAAAACTACATGGCAGCCCCTGACCGAGGTCTGACGTAAAGGAGACTTTATTACCATCTTACTTGACCTAAATCGATTGGGATTTGAGCTCACTACAATGCCTGCAAGTTCGTCATTTTTGGTGTTCTAGAGCCATTTTTGGCCATTTTGAGCCAAAATGCCGGAATTGCAGTGGACATTGTGAGCTCAAATCCCAAGCAATCTAGGTCAAGTAAAATGGTAATGAGCTCTCCTTTACAAGTACTTTCGCGCTATATACACCATTCTTCCGTGTAATCTAATTTTAGAATCTTGATTTTCCTGAAAACCCTCATTTTTTTTATTACGGAGGAACGGAACCGGTATTGTATGGCTCAAACTGCACGAAGCATCATAAAATTGAGGGTAGTGAATAGTAGCATTTTATTTGAAGTAATTCGGTGAAGAAACAACCCCAAACGACAAAATTCATTTCTTTTTGCCGCCACTGTAGTATAAAGGATGTAGTTACATGTGACTAAAAGGCATCATCGAATATCATATATCATCATCCATTTCAACAAGCAAAGTACGAGATTTTTTTTTGAAGCATCTGTCTACGAGAGAATGGGAAACAATATGCCAAATTGTCTGCCTGATATCGGTGCCGTTGGTTGTGGGCTGTGTTGCCCACCTGGTGAGTTCAAAAGAACGAAACCAACCCTATCAATATCTACATTGGTTTCATAATCCTGGTGACTGTCTTTGGCCGTGGGGTATCTTCAAATTGGTTGACATGGCCTACAGCATTCATCATATTCCTCTTGTCCAAGGGAGAATATACACTGGCAGACATAGAAATTACCTGGTATACACTGCTGACTTCCTGGGAGAAATTTTGGTGTAGGATCATGGTGGTTGAGATATACAGAAAAATTCTGAGCCCGATCCCTCTGACTGCCTATCCGGTGGTGTATTTCCACTCAACTGAACAACTTTCTGAAAGTTGACTCTAGATAGAGGCACAAGACTTTGGGTTAGTTCGACCGGGATCAGAAAAACTACCAAAAGTGACTCAAAGGAGAAAATAATAATTGGGGTTTGTAAATTGTAACAACTTTTGTGCAATTGTTGACCAAAGTTGCTGAAAGTTGCTAAAATTTTTTGACGACAAGAAACTTTATGAGAAAGTTTCGTAAAATACCTAGTGATGCCCAGGGCCTGGCTTGGCCTGGAAGCCTGGCCTGAGCGGGCTCGGGCTTGAGATTCTTCAGGCCCAAGCCCAAGCCCTCCGTTAGGGCTTGGCCTGGGCCTAGACCAGGGCCTGTGATACAGATATTCGTTTTTAGTGTATTTTACGTCGGGAGACTGAAGGTACATAGCAGTAAAATTAAAATTGGTCGTCCATAACAATATCGGGGTCATAATTACTGTCATCATCGTCCAAGAAACAATCCCAACCTTCCTTGTCGTTGACTTTTTCTATCCCAACCTCGTTGTCGTCCGCTTCCAAATCCACCACCTCGGGCTCTCGGAATAATAGCGCGCGGCAAATCAAGCACATCAGACATTGCAACGCCTCGACGATATCCCCACGTAAGCGATTACGACGCTTACTTATAGTAATCCCCGCGGAAAGAAGGCCCGCTCGGAGGAGACCGAGGATGCCATGATTGCAAGATAATCGCGGGTCAACGACCCCCAGACAGTACAAGTTGTTGTTCGCACTCAAGTGGGATCACGCTCAGAAGGACGAGGAGGATGGGATTTCACGATTCTGACATCCAAGTTTGCCGAATGAGACAGCTGTTCAAATTTCCTCTCACAATTTGGGCCAGGATTGGCAGGGGCCTCCGGACTTATCATAGCAAGGCACACCGAGGGAATGGTTCACATTATTTCCGAGTTCCTGGAAGGTTGCCTACCCAGGAATTTGCCCTTCAATGCGATGGAGACTCTGGAGATAATTGGAGACTTTGGCATTGAATGGGCGATCCATGCGGCAGCCAATAAAGGACAACCCATCCATTAGTCGAACTCATAGATATATGTAACCGTGCTTAAATCAGAAACTGGTGTACAGGAGGAGTTCTCCCCTCCCAGGTAAAAATCCCAGAGTCCACCAGTACACAAATGCTGTCATGAGTCTTCCCTTTGCAGATGCATGTAAACCACAAACCCAAACTCCCCTTCCAGAGAAGCAGAGCAGAGCTGTGGGGCCTTCTCAAGTACAAGGTTGCTGTATGATCTATCGACCAGTTACTTAGAGGTTTGTTCTGGGCCCCTTATGAGGTAGTTAGAATATACCCTACGCCTCAGATTACCATTGAATGCCTTCGCGCTGGCATGCGACGCGCACCAATTTGCCATCTGTAACAGTCACGTGGTGCAGTTATGCGTAACTGATGTCAAATTGAGGCGTGTCGTGTTCCATCGTGAGGGCATGCACCCAGAATCTGAGTTGTAGGGTTTACTCTAAGGACCTCATAGGGGTCCCAGAACAAACCTCTAAGTAAACAGCTGATAGATCATGCAGCAACCTTGTACTTGAGTAGACACTAATAAATTCACATTCAATTGCATCGTTTGGGCAGCAGAAGCACAAAAAAACAAATACGGTGACGAGGTGACCTCGTAAATATGCCTATGTTTGATGTAATTACGGCCTGGAGCACTGTATCAACATCTCCCCTTGTGGGAGGAGATCTGCTTGAACGAGTGATAATTTTATACTACATATTTTACAGGTTGAATAAAAATAAACGGAGGACGAGAGGAAACGCGGAATTCCAGTGCGGTTCCGACCATCCAGTTTCTGAAGCGTAATACTGAGATTTGAGCCCACAGCGAGCGAAATGGTCGAAACGATCAAAATTGTCTCAAAATGGAAAAAAAAAAAAAATCGGCTGCGCCCTATGTTCCGCAAAGGGCTGTAATTCGTTCTCGCCAATTTCTGGCTCTGGTCTCCTCGGGGACGGGAAAAAAGAAGCGCAATCACTTAGAATGCTAGAAAATGAAAAATTCATGAATTCGGGTGGATATATCTGGGTGCCCGAGGTCGAAGAAATTTTCTCTGTTGAAATATCGGTCAAACTCTGTGGGACTTGACTTCTCAGTCCCTCTGGCCCTCTAAAAATCATCTGGTTCAGAAACAGAGGAAAGCCAGTTATTCTCATCCCTGTACCCCAAAGCTGAGTTTGATTTGTGACGTGCAAACGGATGGACGCGTAGCACCTTCCCGTCGTCGCTCTTTTTTCTTTCTTTTTTGCATCGTTGGCGTGTTTTTTTTTTTCTCAAGTCTAAAACATTTATTGGGCACTCAGACGTTGGTGAAGCAGGAATTCGGCAATTTCCAGTCCAGACAGACGTTATATCCCAGCAGGGCAACTGGGGAGTAGCGTGGGGGACATGGCTGGACGTCTGTATCTGATCGGCTTGGTCAGCCCACAGAATTTTCGGCATCCCTGTCGGGTGGTTAAAACAGAAGGGCGCGATATCGGGAACGGGGGCCACCCTGACCGATTTCACATTAAAAGAAGGCCGAAATGTTGCATTGTATACCAAAATCCGGGAGAGATCAAATGGATCTAGGAGCACAAGATTTTCAGGTAAAGAGACATCGTCTATGAGTGGTGCTGCTGACAAGTACAGGTTGACCATAACAGCCCCAACGTCATTAAAGTCGTCGCTGACGAAGATGTGCTGATCGTGGATTTTGCTACGGTACTTCTTCTTTGATTGAAATGATCTCACGTTCACGAGGATATTTAGACCCCTGGACCAACCAAAGTCTTCGTTACAAATGTCCCGGTGAAGTTTTCAAAGAATGACGTTGAAGCCCTCGAGGAAATCATGGAGCAGTACATGGAGGGGAATGCCGAACGGAACTCGGTCATTGCTGCTCTGACCACAGGCATTGCATCGATCTGTGTTGTTCGAGACATCTTCAATTCCATTGTTTGGGCACCAGAGGCACAAAAAAAACAAATGCGGCTACGAGGTGACCTCTGAAATACGACTGTGTTTGCTGTAATCACAGCTTGGAGCACTGTATCAACATCTCCCCTTGTGGGAGGAGATCTGCTTGAACGAGTGATAATTTTATATTACATATTTTACAGGTTGAATAAAAATAAACGGAGCACGAGAGGAAACGCGGAATTCCAATGCGGTTCCGACCATATAGTTTCTGAAGCGTAATACTAAGATCTGAGCCCACAGCGAGGGAAATGGTCGAAATGATCAAAATTGTCTCAAAATGGAAAAAAAAAAAACTGCCGCGCCCTATGTTCCGCAAAGGGCTGTAACAATGGACTCCATATATGTGTACGCTGTTGCGTTTTGGCCATCGCCTGCCATAGCTGTAGCATCACCCAGTTCCGTCAGGCTGGTGCAGCAGCAGATTCCCATTCAAATTTTTTGACCCTTCATTGTATATTATTGAGGCCTGCACGGTCAACGGAAAAAAAGACGTGCTGTAGCATTACCCAGTTAGATGGTGTCGGAACCGTTCCGACACAGTGGTGCAGCAGCAGATTCCCTTTCAAATTTCTGACCCTTCATTGTACTCGTTATCACAAAAAGTAACCGGAAATTCCCCTGTTGTGATTCCAATTGGTGAGATATTTTTGTTCAAACTACATGTAGATGTGCAGTTGGTTATATGGCCGTCATGTCAGAGTCGGAGTCCGCGGACGAGGCAGTCAATACGAGGGTGAGGCAGGATGTCTCACACAGGGGGCACGATACGGGGATGTGGGTGCGAGGAATGTACACAAGGCGAAGTTGAGGAGATGGGGGGGGGGGGGGGGGGGGGGGAAGAGAGCAATGGGGTCAAAATCAGGAGTTTGAACTGACTTGTGCGGATTGCGACCCTCCGACTAGCAACTCGCACACTCGCGACTCGTTCTATCCTCTGACTTGTCTGTGTTTTTTCCACTGCCATGGTACAGTGCTGGAGAAGGCCGTCAGAGCCCCGGCCCGAATTCGAAGTGACAGTGCACCGGTAATGATATAAACGGCGAATTTATACGTCCCTGCGCGGTCAGCAATCGCTGCGGAATGGTTGGTTTTTGTGAGGTGAGACAGAGCACCTAGGACTTCGTATGTAGGTTGGCATAGCCTTGGCTCAGAGCAATACAGTCTGACATACCAACATGGCTTTTATCCTCTACAATTGTTAGAATAAGAGCACATTACCTCTTTTCCATATAACAGGTTATATAGCACAGTGGTAATGTGCAGTTCTCACCCACCCTAGAATCAAACAAAGAATCTGAATTTATATTGAATCCTTGCGTGTGATCCGTACCCTACCCCCGAACACACACACGATGGAGACGCCCGAGCTGGCAGTCTCACAGAGAGGCAGACATGGCGGTAGCGGACAAGAAGGCATGGATGACCTAAGCTACTCCATGGGGAACTGTCTAAGCCAACCCGATCCTCCCACTACAACGAGACACTTGAGAGGAGTTGTGAATTGATTTGATTGGGTTGAGTGTTTAGTTGAGGTCTCTCACTATGCTCAATCTCATTTCTATTTGATTTCACGGCTTCACCCAAGTGTACCGTTTCACCGTGTAATGCTACTTATCTACCTTAGGCTACCTACGTTATTCGACAGCATGCCGTGAGAGCTGTGCGGCGTGCGACCCCCCCTGCTTGATAATCCGGATCAGGTAAAGTGAAGCCGGTGCATTCCGGCCGCGCGGCGGTTCAACTTGGGCCCGTATGTTCGGGCTGTGGGTCATCCATCTTTCAGGCTCGGATCTTACTCCATACGTTGGTTCGGCCGCTGTTGGCTTCGGAAAATGCGGCAGGTAAGAAATCTCTTTCAAGAAAAAAAAAACTCGCTCACGTTACTTGCCGCGTTTAAGGCCACCCATGGGTGAGTGCGGTTTTTCCCAGTGGCGATCCTGTTGAAGGATAAATAGCGATGCTGGGGACAAGAGACCCCGAGATTCCATCGGGTGCATCCTGACAGTGGTCCCAATTTAGGTCGGATGCCGGACAATATATTACATTCACGTTACTTGCCGCGTTTAAGACCACCCATGGGCAAGTGCGGTTTTTCCCGGCGGCGGTCCTGTTGAGGAATATGTGGGAATTATGAGAACAAGGGATCCTGGAATTCCATCAGGTGCATCCTGACGGCAGTCCCAATTCAGGTCAGACACTATACAATATATTACATTCACGTTACCTGCTGTGCGTAAGGCGAGCGCGGTTTTTCCCGGTGGCGGTCCTGTTGGGGGATGCTGGGAACCAGGGATCCTGGAATTCCATCGGGTGCATCCTGACAGCAGTCCCAATTTAGGTCGGACACAATACAATATGTTATATTCACGTTACCTCCCTTGTTCAAAGCCACCCGAACCTCGTTGAATTTTGCCTGTGCAATGAACAGAGCTATAACTGGCCAGGACATCCACACCGAGCTTCATGACGTCGGGGTGCAGACAGACCAGTGCGTGTGCGACATACGGCGCAGGCAACATTCTGCGGGAGCTCACTGTAAGTGAAGTTTTAGTGTTTCATCATTCGTCCTCAACTCGATGCAAGGGATGGAGCTGCAAAATTGTTCGTTCTTGGGCGGTAAATCAGGACAAACATGCCGGATCAATCATGGGGTCTGGTAAAAATGACGCGACAGGCACGCATTGACGCGCACCGGCGCGGCACTGCCGCGGCATTAACGCGGCACTGACGCGGCATTAACGCGCATTGATGCGGCAGTGACGCACTGGTTCTAGCTCGTCCCAGAGTGTCCCTGAAACCTTGGTTTCCACTCTGGGACATTTCAATAGCTACGCCACGCCATTTAGACTCAAGACCTGGCAGGTCTAAACCCGGGTCAGTCATCCCAAATGTTGCCTAAGCTACATACTTATCCTCAATCTTTCGTGCCTTGCCCGGGACTTTTAGCACATTTAGCCTCGAATAATGTTTCCAGAGAGCTGAAGAAACTGACCAGAGCGGTGGAACCATTCAAAGAGTCTCAGTACAAGCAATTACCTTGGTACAACGTTGCATTAGTAATATTGCATCGAAATTGAATCGCTCTCCCAATTGTGAGTTCCTCAGGGTTGAGACCTGATTAGATGGGCGTGGAGTACAGTCAAAATTCTTTTTCTGAAGTGTAAGTACATTTTCACTTTCCTCCTGCACCGTTGTTCAAGTCCATTGGTGCGTAATCCAGCGTTTAGGTTAGGCTTAAAGTCTGACTGTTGATACTTTCTTGGACTGCAACCGCCTTGACATGGATTCGAAGAGGACTCCAATGAGGCCTTTGTTCAATACATGGCAACACGGATTGCTTTTAGCTGCAGATAGGTCTCTGGTAAGTCCCTGACAGCACAGATGCGAGGAAAGAGCTCATGGATTTTTTGCCTCACATGCCAGAATGCATCGAGACAAGGGATCGACCCGCAAATACCAGACACTGCCTCCGAGTGAGACAGTGTTTCAACTGAGACTTTTACTTGTCCAAGACTGATTTTCTTGGTGCTTCGTTCACCATATTGAGAGTACCGGCGAGCCCCTAACACATCGAACATGGTGTTAAAAAGTGGCACACTGGCAATCGGTGCACCGCCCCAGCTCTTTATATAGGATTCCTCAAGTCATTCAACCTGTTAGCATAAGGTTTATTGACTTCAATACATTATTTGGACCAAAAATCTCTAATCCCAAAATTTGGACTGTGCAACCTAAATTTAACCCAAACCTTCAATAATTAGTGGGTTATGGCTCTGAATTCTGTGGAATTGGTCCACCATTCGCAATAATACAAGCCACTCCAAGGGGTATTGGTTTGCATAGAATACATTGCTGTCAGAAAGGGAAATCTAAAGCTCTTACCAAGTTTCACTTCAATGGTGCTGAAAATTCAGTGACTCCGTTCAGCGGTTTCTCTGCTACTTAAAAGATGGCAAAGGTCAACCGTTGCTCATCTCTATGATTTCTATGTTGAACAAGACACCATATTTCAAGAGACATATGCAAATAAGGAGCTGAAAAGATGTTTCCGAGCGGCATATCCAGGCACATATTTCCTTCAACTACATCGGATAGGTTCAAAAAAAAAAAAACCTTCAATTTCTACTTGCATCCAGCAGCTCCGCCAACATTGAAAGGTTGATTCGTTGGGCTCACATGTACATCGAGATCCAACAACACTCAAATCAAATAATTCGTTGTGTTTGATCCAGAATTATCTCTGTTCGAGTCATGGAAGTCATTGCTACGGAGGATCAAGCTTATAAAACAGTGCCTTTCCAACCCATTCCTAACCACTCAATAATTCGAAACCTCAGGGCAAAATTGAATAGGCTGAATATTTCAGCAAGTACGTGTCGAGGAGTGCCGCCATTTTGTCTATTTTGAGCTAACCCCCACTCGACGCACCAAATTCCTGCTGTCAAGCTCCACTTCCGGCTCCTCCGTATCTCAGATCCCATCTGTGGTCTGCAGCTTGATTAACATGAACTCGTGAAGCCTTGCATGCAATGAAATATACCACGGAACATCACTAGACTACCACTACATACGGCTCAATGTTGTGCATGTTCTGCTGGCATTCATGAGTCCAAAGTAGTACGCCAGAAGTAAAAACGCACCTTTATTGGATGCTACATCCTGCCCTCCACTGTCAGCTAAATTTGCCTCAAAAAGATATTGTCTCCATGCAGTGCCAAAGAACCTGTATATCGGCCTTCAATTAAGATATAATTCCTAAAGGTTCAGATACCGCCTCGAAGAGGCCCAATTCAAGTCATAGCGTAGGCATACCATCAACCAATCATTTCATTATTAATTCGGAAGCAACAGCGGGTATGGGGCGGAAAAAAATAATTGGCAGGCAAAATGTAGTGCTACGAAAAGACGCATGTAGGTACTTCTTTCGGTACTGTAGTGCTCTAAAGTGATGCTCTGACCGCGTGAATGATCCCCGAAGCTATTACAATTGACCTGAAAATTAAAAGTGGAAGTTCTACTGAAGTTGGTCTTCATTTCACCTTTGAACTATATTCTCTCAGTAGCTGAAGTGGACTTCTGTGAATTTCTTTAGGCTGGTATGGTCTTGATGTGCAGAAACTTGGGAATTCAACCAACGGTTGGGTGTCACGCACGTGATTGACGCGGTAATGCACCCAGTTATATGTTCCCTGCGGAATTATATGTTGGATTGGATGGTGAACATATATCCGAGGATCCAAATGTTACTTATTCTGCTCAGATGTTCGGAAGATCTGAAACTGGGAGAAGCAAAGTACACAAGGATGTTTGACCCTCACGAAATTTGAACTTCTGGCGTAAATTTGATGGAATACGGAAGATCCCAGTTGTATTTAAACACATCGCAAATTTCCATAGCCCTTGATCCTACCATTCGCTCCTTCAAAGTTAAATCTGCTGCACATATTTTGACTCCTGGTCAATCTGTTTCAACCACCCGACTCAGACCCGATCTGCCAAGATCTGTCCATTGTTTTTTTTTAGCAATACAGATCCTTGAAGATAGGCATATGGACACTCAACAGATGTGTAGCGTCGGAAACATCCAAATTCAACGAAGAATGAGTGTGCCGCGTCAATCACGTGATCGACGCGGCCGTCAGTTCAGCTGCCATCCAAGCCTAGGTTCCCTGCCATATAATATGATATACATACTTGACTGAGTCGTGGATATATACCGTACTATCTATCCATTTCAAACACTCCGCTCAGATGGCCAGAAGAGCCAAAAGATGGGATGATTATGGGGGGAAAGTAGTACCCGAGAAATGTTTGACTTCCAAGTTGAAGCTCTGCCCCAAGATGTATATTAGACACTGCCTGTAGAGGTACAGGCATTGAATAGTACTGGGAGGGTGCCGCGGCATCGGCGCGCATTGCCGCGGCGTCTGACGCGGCGTCGGCGCGGCAACCCAGGACCCCTGATAATGGGTCTGTAGGCCTGATGCGAATCCTGACATTTTGGGGCAATTTTAGCCGCCAGGCCTGGTCAAAATCCTGACAAAAATGCATCTCCGAGCCCAGAGGCCTGTTCAAAATCCTGACATGAAAGCGCCCGCCGCCGGAAAATTTTCGAAAAATGACCTATTTGGGGAAAAAAATAGGCCTGATTCAAAAATCCTGACATTTTGGGCCGATTTTTGGGCCGTAGGCCTGTTGAAATCCTGACAAAATTTTTGAAAACAGTCCTGACATTTTGGCCCAGAAAAAATCAGGCCTTCCCACGTATTATCAGGGGTCCTGGCAACCCTATTGCTAAAGCGCGATTCTGTAAGTCTGGAAGTGCATTTGAATGTCCCTGCGCCCACCCAAAGTATTTTACTGGTTAATACGGGGCGAAAAGTTGATTCAACAAGGTAAATAACTTAATATTGACGCCCGGAAAAGGGGCTAAAACATAGTTCAAGTATGCGCATGCTCTACTATCGCTGTTCCGGGAATTATTCAAGCAATTCTGTATGCTGGGAGCCTTGCCCAGCTGTCCGAAACATGCCGCGTCAATACGCGTCAATGCGCGGCAGCCGCGTCAAAATCTCCAGTCCCGGATCAATCATGCACGGTGCCCGTCCCCAGTCACCAGGTGTCGTGGTATGTCACAATACGTGATAAATCCGTGAATGCATAAAGCCCATAATGCAGGTGTCCACCAGCATTATCCCAGTTGAGAGCACGTCGATGATCCGGGGTTTTAATCCTCAGATGGTTGTTACTCCAGGGATTTTCTCAGCAGTTTGCCAGTCTCGCCGTCCCGTTCCAAGCGGCTGTCGGAGGCGGAGTAGTGTGGGGACACAGCAGGACCCCTGATAATACGTGGGAAGGCCTGATTTTTTCTGGGCCAAAATGTCAGGACTGTTTTCAAAAATTTTGTCAGGATTTCAACAGGCCTACGGCCCAAAAATCGGCCCAAAATGTCAGGATTTTTGAATCAGGCCTATTTTTTTCCCCAAATAGGTCATTTTTCGAAAATTTTCCGGCGGCGGGCGCTTTCATGTCAGGATTTTGAACAGGCCTCTGGGCTCGGAGATGCGTTTTTGTCAGGATTTTGACCAGGCCTGGCGGCTAAAATTGCCTCAAAATGTCAGGATTCGCATCAGGCCTACAGACCCATTATCAGGGGTCCTGACACAGCCTGCAGACGCAGTCACAGTGCCGCCTCTGCGGCCATTCTCGATCCGCCCCCGCCTCGCGATCCTAGCGCTGGGCTCGAAGCGCATGCTGCATCTTGCGGCTCGAGCCCGCCGAGACACAGTCTCGGTGTCGCGTGCTTAGCGCCCGTTCTCAATCCACCGCTGCCTCGCGCTCCTCACGCCCTACTCGAAATGCATGAAGCACTCGTGCGCGCGCTCGCCTCTCGCCGCCTCCTTCCCCATACTTCTGGGCTTTGCCAAGGGCACGGCGCGTGAGGCTGGCGGTTGCGGTGGGCATGCGAGTGCCTGCGGAGGGTCAGTGTGCCGCGCGCGTTGACGTGAGTCATTTTTGCGACGGGCCTTGCGATTTCGTTGGTCTTGCGCAGGTCGGTGCGGCTCACCTCGCAGCGAGCGTGCTCCCACGTAAAGGACTTGAGACGCAACGCGCGCTGTGTGCGCACCATGTCTCATAGATTTGAATAATGCTGGAGGTGTGCGCCAGGATAATTCAAGTCCCATAGTTGGGAATCGTCGTGTTGAGCTCGAGGGACAGTTCCCGAAAATTGAACGAGATGGCCATTAAAATCGATATCCACTGCCTCTGATTTCGGAGCTGGTCTTGGAAAACGGGGTTTTGACAACTTACGACCAGCCAAGACCACAGGATGCCAGACGTAGCAAAAATGCATATTCGTCTCGGGCTGTATTGGCTTGCTTTGGGTGGTATAAATTTCTTCGCATTGCCGTTAAAAAATCCGAAGAGGCAACCAGTCGCCTAACAACGTAAATGTCAAGCTTAACAGATCTCATGGCCCGGCGAACGCTGGAGGCTATGCAAAACTTCCGGTGGTTTGCGCAGATGGCTGGCGCAGTAAATGATTTCGGGGTGCTCATAAAAAATCGTAAGATGCCATGCCCTCCGTATTTACTACACAACTCGAATGAGCCTATTCCCAAGGAAAACCATTGAGAATTGAGCTCACAACGGCTATTCTGGGGAAAACTCACAAAAAAAAAAAAAAAAGCCTGCGCCCTAAGTTCTGCAAAGAGCTGCCAGCGCACTTGTTCATTTTCTCTCTCCTCCTTCCATCTCTCCCCGTTTCATTAACACCATAGACGGTCGCTACTCCGGGTTGTGCCGAGCATTGAGATTTTATGCATAGAATCATGCAATTTGGACTCATGCCCAGTACCCACCCTTTTTTGGTGGCCAGTTGCTGGCCATATGAGCAGCGGCTTCATTCATGACCGTTTTGTTGAAGTTACCACCATCACCGATGCGGCTCCGCTGCTCGTGCAGGAAATCAAGGAGGTGGGCGAGGTCCTCGGGATTCGAGGCCCAGTCCACCGGCTCCCTACCCGGAACAGACAGTTTTGTTCAGAATCGAGCTGGTTATCTTCTGCCAATTTCCTGTGGAAGATGAGGTTTTCATAACAGGTCACATCTGAACGGCTCGGAGTTTTCAGTTTGAATACAGCCACCTGATGAGTCTTACGACGAAACGTTGCGCCCAAACGAGTCCTCCGACACTTTTACTGAGGCGAAAAAAAAAAGAAAATCTAAATTGAGACCTAGACAACGGTAGTGTCAAATCAAGCTATCTAGACGATTGCTGGTACTACTAGCCTACCAGCAACGCCGGTCCCGCCTGCCCACAGGCTACAATCTCGGGCATCATGCAGATCCGGGCCTGCACACCTTCTGGCCGCTGCCCGGTGCTACCTGCAGTGTGGGCATGTACTTATGGCGGTCAATCTGCACATTTAATAAATCTGTATGTTTTTTTCCTGTTTCTGTGTTTTTTATAGTGTTTTTGCTGATGAAACTTTTTTTTCAGTAATGAAAAATCATGTCGTCACAGGTGTTCAGTGAACGGCCACTGAACGATAACAAAATTAATGCCAAGCGGGTGCGGGTGAGGGGAGAGCATGAATGTATTAAATACGAGTGCTACCTACTAATGCCATCTTCGTTCCACATAAAAATCATGTCGTCACAGGTGTTCAGTGAACGGCCACTGAACGATGACAAAAGTAATGCCAAGGGGGGTTCACCCGCTGGGCTAGTGCTCCCTGCTTGCCAAATAATTGGGTGCGGGCATGAACGATAAAACTAAACCGGATCCTGAGAAAATAAATTACCAAATGAGTCCAAGGTGGACCAGCGAGGTCCGGATGAGAAATGAAACAAGAAGGGCTGAGAAAATTAGTAGATCAGTGAGGTTAGTCCTCACCATATTAAGTCAACAAGAGTCCGAGAAATTTAGCAGGTGAGTTATGTAAGTCCAACTGTTGAATACATGGAAGGAATAAGTGTGGCTTGATGGGTATGTCCGAGCTGAGTACGGATACAATCGACTGTATCTGCATGGGCCGAGGATAATTGTTTAAGATTAGCAGTCAGCTAGGTTGTTAGTCCCACCTTAGTTGAGGGAATAAGTCATAAGAGTCCAAGAGGTTTAGCAGGTCAGCGATGCTAGTTGAACAGTCGACTTGGAAGGAATGAATGTAGCTTGGTGAATATGTCCGAGATGAATAGAGGGATACAATAGACTCCATAGACCAAGGACGATTAGATTGCTGCAAACTCCAGTGTCAGATGCCACACGGCTCACAGGGAAATCGGAAAAGTGGATGCTATTAGTGAGATGTGTATCGGTCAATGAGATGAGATGGCCTAAGAGCGATAATACGGCGCTGTGGATGTTAGATTTTCGCGGCTGCTTGTCAGTGGAGTGTATGATTCTGTCAAGATGAACTATGAGCGAGATTTTGCTACAATTGAAAACACGATTGAAGCGCGAGGACGAGATCAGAACCCTGGTAAGAGCAATTGACGCAGGAGTCTCGAACCGGATTGAGATGAAGCAGGGAATGGAGAGACTGTTTGAATGTGCCGTCAGCTGGAAGAGATAATAGAATGTGAGCTGTGATCCCGGTGCGGTTCTAACCGAAATTGCGCTGGCTTTCCAACAAACAAGGTCCCGTGAAAATCTGCTTTGAAATGGCTCCAAACAGGGCAATTCACCGATTTGATGCGAAGCTCGGCACACCAAGCCATCATTAAATTGCATTTTTGGGTGCACAGCCCGAAACTAGGCACACCAAGCCACCATTAAATTGCATTTGTTTGCCCTGGAATGCAGAGCACAAATGTTTCCCGGAAAGGACCTGGGACACTAGAAGGAAATCTAAAGAGACAGTTCTAACCGAAATTGCACTGGCTATCCAACAAACAAGGTACCGTGAAAATCCGCTTTGAAATGGCTCCAAACAGGGCAATTCCCTGATTTGATGTGAAACTCGGCACACCAAGCCACCATTAAATTGCATTTGTTTGCCCTGGAATGCAGAGCACAAAGCTTTCCCAGAAAGGACCTGGGACACTAGAAGGAAATCTAAAGAGACAGTTCTAACCGAAATTGTGCTGGCTTTCCAACAAACAAGGTCCCATGAAAATCTGCTTTGAAATGGCTCCAAACAGGGCAATTTAGATTTCTAGTGTCCCAGGTCCTTTCCAGGAAAGCTTTGTGTCAAACATGGCAGAGACAGGAACATCGCAGAAAGTACAAGGGGGGACATTGAAGGCGAAAGCAAGGAATGTTGTTGTAATTGATCCCGAAGACATGACAATTAATTTCCGAGACTCCGAGTCCGACGCAGTCGGCTGAACACAAAACAAAAATGACACATCAGAAGAAAAAGACAACAGGATTTGCACGAGAACTTGTGCATTGAGCAAAAGGAGGCAGATATCAGTGTGGAGTAATGGGACAGAGTGCATGGACGGGCCTTAGAGGCTCTGAGGAGAATCTTGGGGATCTGCCACATCGTTTATATGATAGAAAGATGGGAGAAAGTCGGTAGATGGGCAAAAATAGGACAACATGTTCAGCGAGTCAATCCGGCGTGACCTTCACACAAAGTGTTGTCCTGTTTTGTCTAAAAATCAGCCTTTGAACACTCTATTCTTGCATCAGAGGCAAAAAGGGTAACCCGGAGGATCTCTTCAAGTTATCTGCGGCATGCCGGCTGAGCGACTGTGTCCCTAATTAGGCTTTCGCTGATGTGTGTTGTGATTTTGCTGCTGATGTTGCAGAACAGTTTGCAGCTATATTCCATGGCAGGATCCATGGTCTAGGCCTTCTACAATTCGCAAAAAATGCCCGAGAAACCACTCTGTGCTTAACTGGCTGTCAATCGGCTCTCTGAGAATCTTTTTCCAAAAATTGTTTCTTGGAGATGATGGAATGGCGTAATCACAGCAAGCACCGTGACTTTAGACTGGCCAATATTAAGTGTATTCGCGTCGAGCCGTGAATGGCTTTATACCAGAATCAGTGGTTTGTTGGTAGTTCACGGTGACTCTGTTACACGGGTCGCCGAGTTGTTTTCAGAGAGTTCAGGAGCAGCAAGACGTGTCTGCTACTCCCTATCAGGCAAAGTGGGTACCGGGGAACTGGTGGACACGCCGTAGGCTGGGCAGGACGCATCACAGCTCGTGGTTGCCGTGTGGGAGAACGGCAATGTTTGTGATATCAACAACCCGATATGGAAGGTGCCTTCGAGCACGTGCTGTTGATGGTGTGCTCAGCTAGCGAATCGGACACCTCTTGCTAACGTCGGTTTTTTCCTTGGGACACGCCGAAAAGCTGCCGCAAGTGATGGGTTTGATTGGCGTCGTTTAGCGAAGACGCGCGGCGTTGATGAAGAGATCCCTTCTGGATTACTGTCTTGTGCAGGCCTCAGCAACTTGAAATGTTATATATTCTCGGAAAGGGTGCCGCCAACGTGGATGTGCACCCCAGAAGTTGAACCAAGTCGGGGCGTGAAGTACTCGTTGAATGTGTTTACTTCCGCTTACGGCGCTTCGGGGCCCATCAGACCACGTGCGCTTATCTCATCTCCGCATCACCCGGTGCGTGTCCCAACTTAATCTAAGGGTTGCTTATTGTCACGGTAAGAGGTGGTCTCTTATAAACAGATGCTGCGACTGAGTTGCTCGTAGCTAGGTAAGGCAGACTCTCTAACCAACAACACTTACAGCTCTTTGCGGAACTTAGGGCGCAGTCATTTTTTTTCTGTTTTCAGTCATTTTGGGCAGAACAGTGATTATGGGCTCAAATCTCGTCCGTTTACCTTGTGAGTATGCTCAATCAATTTAGAATTCCGATGCGCAGTTTTCTGTGTCCTCAGATTTTTTATTTTATTCTTGGATCAAATTTGCACACATTTTAGGACATTTCCGAGCAGGACAGCTCTAGCATTAGGGTTTCATCCCCAATTGCTCTAAATTTTTGATGCAATGGACTTCTATGTATAATCTAGTTCCTGAAATGCCGGGATAGTGAATATGATATCAGGTTGTCATATTGAAACACCAGGGAATCATCAAGCATTTAATTGAATGGCTCAAGGACAGCCTTGGAGAGGCTGAACTTGATGCTCGTTGTCGACGTCTTCCCCCGAATCATAATATCCGGCTATTCATGAAGGGTATTTCACACTTGAATAGGGTGACAGGTCGAGAGCACGACCAGATTTCACGATTCCTCCTCGGCATTATCATCGATGTCAAACTCCCCGGCGGCCTGTCTCCAGTCCGGCTTGTGGCGGCGGTGCGCGGGATTCTTGATTTTGTTAATCTGTCTCAATATCCCTTACACTCAACGGAAACCCTCGGCGATCGTGAGGACGCCCGCATACAGTTCCATCAAAACAAAAGTATTTTTGTGGATCTTGGGGTCCGCGAGAACTTTAACCTTCCCAAAGTCCATTCCATGGAACATTACCCTCGGAACATTGCGCTTTTCGGCACCACCGATAATTACAACACCGAGTACATTGAACGGCTCCATATTGATCTTGCCAAGGATGCGTATCGCTCCCCCAATCAGAAGGACGAATTTTCACAGATGACTCTGTGGCTGGAACGGAAGGAGAAGATTGTTCGACATGAACAGTTTATTGCGTGGAAGCTCGCTGGTTCACCTGCGCCACCAATCATTGAAAATCTCAATCCAGGAATTGTTTATGAGCGAAAGCTCACCATGCCAAAGCATCCCACTCACAAAGCAATCAAATTTACCACACTCGAGACGGATTACGGTGCTCCGTTCTTCCGTGATGCCCTCTCACGATATATTGTGCAGTTGACAGACCCAACTCTATCATCAGCTCAAATTGAGCGTGAATCAAACAGCTATGATGTTCCCTTCAATGCGGTCCCAGTTTTCCAGAGAATCAAGTTCAGCACCTCCGATCCATATGCTAACGGCGGGCCCGCGGACTCGATCGTTGATTCCATCCACGTCCAGCCTGGGAAGGTTCTGAAAAATGGAGATGTGGTCCCCGCCCGATTTGACACTGCGTTGGTTAATACTGGCCATGGCGGAAAGGCAGGTACAGCGGGTTCGTTCTATATGCGATCCTCAATTATTTGGTGCTGATCTCACCTATTAGGATACCGCGTAGCCCAGGTTCGCGTGGTCTTTACTCTTCCGGAACGACTGGCCAAAACCATTCTCCCATTGACCACTATACCTCCGAAATACCTGGCATATGTCGAGTGGTTTTCAGCCTTCAAACCTCAACCAGAACCACACCATTTGATGTATAAGGTTTCCCGAGTAATCAAGAACGGGGATCGCCTCGCCAGTATAATTCCTGTAGATAATATTCGACGCAGTATACATCTCCTACCGAAATTCGGGCCGATCGCACCACCAGAGTGGAGGTCATACAACGTATTGGACAGCTGCCCCGTTTTCTTCGCCAATCCCTTCACTGATCGTCATATATATGCAACTCTGTACTAGTATTATACGGGTACTCGGGCTGATAATTCACACTTGGTGCAATCCTTATTCTTGTGCACATACTTAACTGCCTAACAAATAGTTACAGAGAGTTTGGGAAGTCAGTTCCAGCACTGCGCCAGAGCAAAAGATCTCGCTCTGCTTTGTCCAGTTCCTCCAGCGTGACCAATAGCTCAGCGCGAAACCTGTCACGATCTGCTTCAGCCTGTAAGAAACGCGCCAAAAGGTCGTGGCTGGCAAGAGCTTCATATGCTTATTAGCGTACACAAAATTTCAGCAAGGGATCTACCTTTAGCTTCACGAGACCTATCCATATGCGCCATGAAGTCTTGCGTTGACTCATCTGGATTAAACTCTGGACTGCGCAAGGTAGGAACTATGAAATGACCGGGCACAACAGTAAACTCACATTCTGGTACGCAGAGCCGATGCCCGTGCAAACGCTGAAGACTTTTTCCGAGGAGGGCTCGAGGCTACGGCCTCGGCTTCGGCCGCCTCCCGAGCAGCCTCCCGAGCAGAAGTTCGCTGTGATTCCTGCCAGCTAGAGTCAGATTGTTATGGCGGTCCGGATGCACTTTTATTCCCGCCCCGCAAACTTTTGACCCCGCCCCGCAAATTTGCCTTTTTTGGTGTCCCTGCGCGCGAATTTGACGTTTTGATCCCGTCAACATGTTTTGCGCGGACGGCATGTTCCGCCCCGCGCGATTTTGACCCCGCGCGCGCGCGCAAAAATTGACTTGATGAGAAAAGGTCTGAGATTAAATTTGGGATAAGTAAGGTACAAATGGAATCGGTAGGCCTATAGGACGATGGTGATCAAGAGAGTGTGACTAGTATCAAACATGCGGAATGACAAGAAAGATGGCCGATAGCCGTTTAATAACGCGACGGCAGTGGGGGGTATAAGGGACAGGAGTCGACTTTGGGACTGAGGGTGAAGTTCATTCAGTCTGGTACACGTTCCTTCAGCTTTCATTGATAATTCGTGCGAAGGAGGTCAGTTTATAGGCGACGCGCTAAATCAGCTGATATCACGTGGTCGTTCTACCCTGCAACAAATCCAGTGGACGTGTCTTGGGCAAGTCTTGGGCACCACGGTCAGTCGGATTTTTTAGGGTCAAGGTGTCAAGTTTGTTTTTTTCATTCTCATTCATTTTTGGCTCGAAATCCACATGAAAGACCAATACGTTGACAGCCGTCAACGGGAGGGCCTCTGACAGGACGGACGGCAATTCTGCCATCCCGTACCCATCCCGTTGATTTCTTCAAGCAAGCCCTAGACCAGATGGAATGGACTGCCATTGACGGCCCCCGCCACACCCATTTAATAAAGACGGCGACAGTGGACATCCCTACTCAAATACCATTCAGATGCTCTCTTAATCATCATTCCACCGATCCTATTTGTACCTTACTTATCCCAAATTTAATCTCAAACTTTTCTTATCAAATCAATTTTTGCGCGCGCGCGGGGTCAAAATCGCGCGGGGCGGAACATGCCGTCCGCGCAAAACATGTTGACGGGATCAAAACGTCAAATTCGCGCGTGGGGACACCAAAAAAGGCAAATTTGCGGGGCGGGGTCAAAAGTTTGCGGGGCGGGAATAAAAGTGCATCCAGACCGCCATAGATTGTTGACCTCGAAAAGCAAGAATACTCACTACAGGTTGCTGTTCATCTTCTGTGTCTAAATCTGTTTGCGGGTTCTCGCCACTTGGTACAGAGACGGGTCGGCGTGCTGCACGTCGGTTTCGTATAATTTGAAGTTCGAGATGTTGGGAGGGGTTTGGCTCATAGTCTGAGCCTGCTTCCGAAGAGGCAATGAGGTAGTCGGGCGCTGTTTGAACCTGTTTAAACAAATTTTTATCACACATATCCCATTTAAGGAGCCATCCAGTCCATTGAGTAACTGCATCAAGCTCTCCACCCTGTTTAAACAATTAATGCTCAAGAGGGATTGTGTGTTGAGACAGGAATTGATTAATCAAACTTCATATAGATTCTTCAACCACACCTGTGACGCGGGCAAAGCGCATATTATTAATAAACGCTCCGATGGCTCCATCCAAGCCAAAACATCGGAGACGGCAGTAGATTGAAACGGTTCGTGTCAGGGAACAGCCATAAGACCTGCTCACTGACTCGGGGTTGAAGGCATTGTTGCCCTGGTATTCGAACGTGCCGGGGGAGTTGAATAGATAAAATCTCGAAATACCTCTCAGGATGAGGCATTGGATAGTAAGAAGCTTTGTGGGAGATTTCAGACCGATAGCATGACGGTGTCGCGGCCCGCGACGGTGGCCAGCATGGCCGAGTCAAAATACCAGGGGTACTTTCCCGAATGCATAGATGGGAGTAGTGTGGGAAAGAGTCACCCAGTAACATCAGAAACAGAGGCCCAGCATCGGGGGATCAGAACGAGCCCAAAAGGTCGTGGGTCCACGCAGAATTGGTGGAGAAATGGGGACAGCAAGCAGGGCAAGCGGTGTGATGGCAAGAGTCTCCACGCTTCGGATTCTGATCTTCGATGTCATAACTTTTGGTACTTTGCCCCTACATTAGGCCTGGTTATAACTCTCAAGCCCTGGCCTCCCAGCTTCCAAGTGGCCAACTAAGTAGGGTGGCCAGGTAGGTGGTCCCAAATAGTATACCCGGCAAACCTGAGAGCCGGGAGTTGCGCGGACATTGCAGCTTCGGAATGGGGCCCACACCCCGAACTCCATAATGGCTTACAGCTCTTTGCGGAACTTAGGGTGCGGTCAATTTTTTTTTTTCCTTTTTCGATCGTTTTGACGAGCCTGACACTCATAGCGCCCTCAGTTCTGGTCTGTTTACCTTCGGAATATGCTCAATTGATTCGCTGATAAGGCGGCATTTTGGCCATGCGTGAAATCCATACAATTTCGCGTTTTTGTTCTATTTACACGAATAGAACAAGTCTTATTAAAATACATCTTCTAAGAGTACAAGAGTTATTGCGAGACCCGAGCAGTTAACTATGGGACTATACGCCACCAATGAGGCAGGAGACTATCTTCTCAACGATTCCAGATGGGTCAGCGAGCGGGAGTAAGCTAAACCGAATTGCGTGCAATTCAGCTACCTAACCATTCGGTCGAATTGGGGTTGTCTGAGCGTGTTCTGATCAAGGGTATAATATCAGTGGCATGTCAAGCTACAATAGATCTGAAGAGAGCACCGAGGGACCTACCAGTAATGAGAAGTAGAGAACGGCGCGAGACTACACAGAGTCCGACAAACCCGATCAAGTCCGAGAGATCCGAATCAGCCGACAACGGCCCGATCAGAAATCTCCGCTTTGACCACAGGTCGAGGGTAAAAGTTTAATAAGACCAAAGTGGGTCGAGGGCTAAGGGTTGAAAACCACAAGACTGCTGAATGATACCGGAACAATTAGTTGCGGTAGTGTTTGGGCAGAGGGTTATAAAATATATATTGATCAGTAAGATGGGATCAGATTGCAGAGCATCAGTAAGCTGATTGTGCACCTGCACGTGAGAGTATGGACTCTCATTGGCCGATGGGTGGCCAATATACCTCAAAGTAGTGGCCTGAAGAGGCAGTATACCCGGATCTCAAGTTTCAGTATTAATAAGTCGTGATTGCATGTAATATTTATTTAGTCACGTAGTACAGTCAGTTTGTATAAATACAGGAGGATTCTTGGTAGAACGCCAGTGGACCCCACCTTTCTTGACTAGACGCACGTAGCTCTGCTAGTGTGATCAACCCTGGGAAAGCTTTGTGTCCATTCGGAATACTATTGGGAAATCTATTAAGTTTTCTTATTGTGTGTTTCGGTTGCAATATATTGGTCGCTATTGGATTGAATTCTGTGCACGGTGCTTCATAAACGTATAAGGAAACGGACACGGACACGGACTACGGTCAATAAGCGGAACTAGCGAATTGTGATTGGAAACTTGCTGAGAACGTAAAGATAAGGTCGTACACGACACCCAGGAGCTATTCCATCCCAAAGTGTTGAAAACAACTTCTCGAATACTCTCTAGAACGCTTACAGCGCCTGGGACAGTAGTCCGAACGTTGGATTCGAATTGCACGCAATTCAACTAAGCTTCCTTATTGCTCAAATTGCCACAACCTAATACTTGGTTGGAACCCCGAACTGTACTGTTGGATATTGAGGTGTTTGTAGTTGGATTTAGTTTATTCTGGTGTTCTACACTAGGGTTTACTGGGTTTATTTCACGAGTGTTTATATAGTCAGCGGTTCATCTGGAGCCCACCGCGAGGGGTTCATTTGAGCTATTTCCTGGAAATAGTTGAATTCTTGAAATAGAATCAAAACGATCGATTGCTGCACTTTCAGAACTATAAATAGTCTGAGAAGAAGCGAGATTATACCTCGAGTTAATCACTTGAGAAGGGCCTAACAGCCATTTTGCCAATC